>JBAMJV010004102.1:0-58315 GCA_037951105.1 Echinarachnius parma
TATAGGTCGAAATCGACATAAATCGGCACCTGACATGGTCTCACTCACTGCGTCCTTAAACAAAAACGACCTGACCAAAATTACTGTTCTTGGTATCGTTTTTCATTGGAAAGGACACGCTATCCGATGAACATAAACATTGTGGTATTATATTTTGGGAAGTGCCCCGTTCCGTTTTTTGGGGGGCCACCCTGTATATAGGGTGGGCGTCTGGGAGCAAGCCTAATTTTGCCATACGGGTAAATGCTGGGCGCGGCTGATTAGCACAACGTGGATTGGCCAAGCGTGAATGAATGAAATAGCGTGCGATTTGTATTGAGGCCCGTGTTGTTACCAGGCGCGGCGATCATCAGTGCATGCAACTCGCGAGCTCGAGCCGTATTTTCCGTACAGATTTTCCCGTAAATTCTATCTAGGGCATATGCAGCTAGCTGTGCTGTGCATGTATTTTGGTAGGTGCGGCACTCAAATTTCAAATGTCCACGCATTTGTGCCTGATCGTAGCTCAAAATAGTGAGGAAAAATCAACATAGTCAACGCATTTTGTTTATCCTACTATTTCGATCACATTTGCACATTTCATCGGAACGAGCTTTAGACTTAGTCGAGGAAACAGCATTTTGTCTGACGAAAAGCCATGGCTGAAGCGAGAAGTGCAGCGGATGAGACGGAGCCGAGGGTAGAGTATTTCTCCAGTACCTTGGAAAACACATGGGAGAGTCGACTGGAGAGATACAAGCGAACATCAGTGAGAAACTTCTTCCGTACAAGGCAAGTAAGATAGCACTTGATAAGCTCATGTCATGTCTAAAATAAAATGGAATGGGTTGATAATGTTGATGGGATGAAGATAATTGACATGATGATGATGATATTGATAATCAACATGAGGAAATGTGAGTTAGCTCAGTTGGGAGCGCGTCTAGAATTAGATCAACAAATCTAGTGCTTTCAGTTTCATGGCCTCTTTTAAAAGTTTTACATTATTACTGAAATATTTTACTGTCACTGTTTTAGCCTTCTAGTTCTAGCGCGTCCAGCTCGGGATCAGATCCCGGGTTCAAACCCAACTATCTTTTATTTATTGCGCAATAAATTTGAGCTAACTCTCGTGTGTTATTGGCCTCCCCCATGATTTACAGAAAACACTCATCGCTCGGATTGGACGATAAATGGAGGTCTCGTGTATGAGACAGTCACACCTCATGCACGCTAAAGAACCTTGCATCTCATAACATCAGTAAATGATCAATGGACCTGATTAATTGTCAATGTCATTACTTTTTATGGCATTCTCTTACTTTAGTCCACCCCTTCCATTCACTTGCGTTCATTTCGTTACGGACGGGGACCTAATCCAACTCCCATAGACTTTGTACACAGAGTGAGCTCACGGACGTAACAAAGGGGGACCTAAACCACGATTTGGCCCTTTTTATTATACCCCTTTCATATAGCGCTGATTTTCATCGGATGCGTCAGGATGCATCTGTAGCTAAGTGGTGGGAGGGGGGGGGGGGGGGGGGGGGGGTTCTCATTCCCCCCAATAATTTTACAAATTTGACAAACAATATAAAACATAAGGGGTACATTTTTTTTTAAATAGAGAAATACACATAAGTCGTTCCCAACCCCCAAATAATCAATCCAATCATATGCTACGCCACTGGAAATGAGAATGCAACTTATCATTGGGACAATGATGCCGTCCCTTCCTAAAGTTCCTGTCTATTACATTGTGCTTTTAATGACTGTTTTTTCTTTCTTTCTTTCTTTGACTCATGGTTTAACTTGCCCCAGTCACATACATTTATGTTTGTAAATATGTTCCTTCATCCATAATATTAATAATAATAACGGTTATTTATATAGCGCTATTCCCGTGGGGATCATACTCGTAGCGCTTTACCCGATTATTATTACCAGCTGTCAACGGATACACACTGCAATCATTCCTGCACATACAGTGGATAAACTGAAATGAAGTAGGTACCCAACAGTCCCTACCTTCCTTTCTATGCTCCCAAGGGAGCAATGCAGGAATTAATTTTAATTTTAGGGGGATACTTTTCCAATCTGAAGGATATCCAGAAATTGTTCACATAATACCCTATATAGTAATTTCAGGGGCAACGTACTGATTTTGGTTACAGTCCGTTATTCCGAAGGTTCGTTATTCCGAAGGTTCAGTTATTCCGAAGGTTCGTTATTCCGAAGGTTCGTTATTCCGAAGGTTGGTTATTCCAAAGGTTCGTTATTCCGAAGGTTCGTTGATCCTAAAATAAAATCGGGTTCGTTATTCCGAAGGTTCGTTATTCCGAAGGTTGGTTATTCCAAAGGTTCGTTATTCCGAAGGTTCGTTGATCCTAAAATAAAATCGGGTTCGTTATTCCGAAGGTTCGTTATTCCGAAGGTTCGTTATTCCGAAGGTTCGATATTACGAAGGTTCGTTGATCCGAAAATAAAATCGGGTTCGTTATTCCGAAAATTAAATCGGGCTTATTATAATACTATAGTTTGTGTTTTGTTTATTTAATTTACAGCCTGCATTAAGCATACCCCTCCCCCTTTCCCTCCCTTGGCCAGACCAATCAAACATTTAAGTTTATTTTATCTCTTTATATGAAATTATAGCATTATAACAAACCCAAATTCATTTTCGGATTAACGAACCCGATTTCATTTTAGGAATAGCGAACCTTCGGAATAACGAACCCTCGGAATAACGGACCTTCGGAATAACGAACCCGATTTAATTTTAGGAATAGCGAACCTTCGGAATAACGAACCTTCGGAATAATGCAACAATGTTCGGATTAACGAACCCTATTTCATTTTCGGATTAACAAACACTCAGGTATAGGAAATTTGCGTGTTCGGAATAACGAACCTTCAAAATAACGAACTGCACCCCTGATTTCAGGGGGCTATTTTGAAAATTAGGGGGCAAAATCACCCTCAGACCCCATCCTACCCTGCAAGGGAGTTGAGAATTGGTGCACAAGATAATTGCACAGGTTTGAACCGTGATGGACTGTTACCCCTAAAACCTATACATAAATCGTCACTCTCTCATTTATTTAAATATAGATGAATGTCACTTTCTTGTTCTAGGCACCCGGCCCTTCATCTATCTATCCATCCCCTTCCTAATTAAATGCAACCAAACTTAATCAAATCTTTGTCTCTCCTTTCTGTTTGTTGTTGTTGCAGGGACTAATAATCATGAATGGTCTGTGATTTCTTTGGCCTACTTCCCCATGGAACCTGCATGTTGTTTTTTTAACATAAATCCTCACTCTCTCATTCATTTAAATGTAGATGAAAGTTGCTTTCTTGTTATTCGTCCCTGGCCCTTCAACTATAATCTATAGATCTACTTCCTAGTGAAATGCAACCAAACTTATTCGAATCTTTGTCTCTCTTCTGATTTGTTGTTGCAGGAACCTGGTTATGAATGGTCTGTGGCCGACCTGACGACCTCTCCATGGAACCTGTGTACAGCGATCCTCTACCTCTCATTCATCAGGTCTGCGAAAGTCAATTTTTAAATATTTTTTATCCCTGTCCCTTTCACTATCTATCCCCTTCATAATTAAATAACATCTTGAATCATTTTCTAAAAATTGTTTCTCCTTTCTAATTTGTTGTTGTTGCAGGAACCTGATCATGAATGGTCTGTGGCCTACCTCTCCATGGAACCTGTGTACGGCGATCTTCATCCTGGCATTCATTATGGCGGTGAATGTCTCCTTCTGGTATCCGATCCATGAGGCTATGTGGCAACTTGCCAAATCTCTCAACATTTGTGAAGGTAGGTTCTAGAGAGTCAGGTGATCCAGCAGTGAACAAAATACACGGGGGCAGAGGGGGACTTTAGAGCCCCTGAAATTCTAAAAGAGCCCCAGAAAATCATAAAAGAGCCCATGGCTGTAAATTTGCACGCATTACCCAGGGATAAAAATTACCACTGGCCCGCTGGTCTGGGTCCACTTGAAATTAGCTTCGGGTCGAATATTACTTGCCAGAATCAATCAATTTGTGATGTTTTTCTTTGTATGGAGCCACCAGATTAAGGTTTCAGGTCCAATATATTTTGAGAAATCTTAATTTTTCTTGCCTGACTGTGCCATGAAGATATTGTGTTAATCCACATGTGATATTATTAAATCCATCTGTCACACTGTAGACGAACAGGTGTACTTACCCTCAATTTAATAACAAAACAAAGGGAGAACAGATATAGAAAAGTGTAATATAAATATATGCCCCCTCCACTGGCTCCATCCCCCCCCCCCCCCCCTCCCCCCCTTGCGTTTGGCCCAAGAAACATTTTACATTGACTAAGTAAATAGCACACCATGTTCTATAGACAATCTTAACAAATAGCAGATATCAAAACCATACAAAAAGGAATACAAACATTATTTGTAAATAATTGAGAGACAATACACTCATGAAATTGAGCAATTAAACAAATGTAATCATATCATAGAATGGTGACTGATAATGAGCAAATTATTTACATTACAAAAGACTAATTCAACAAACGGAAGAATAATATTGTATTGATTTACATGTAATTGACTGTTTACACTGGACAAACTGCATCTATAGATCTGCAATTTGAACAATGTTTATTTTATATCTGATATTACAGAACAATCTAGATTTACTTGGATGAAGAGATACATTGCATTTTGCTGGCTAGAGTTCTTTTTTTCTGAATGTTTTCCTATATAAAGAGATCATAAAGTTCTTCAGACATTCGGTAAACAATATAATTAGTTTTACTGCACCCACTAATTTATGACAAAGCAATTTCCCCCTGAACATTGAACACACAATCCTCAAGTGCACCTTGTGAATGTAGACAAATATTTACTCATGAGTGAACATACACAAACTACCTTGCAGCTAAGATTTCACAGATTTCACACACACAAAAAAAAACATTAAACAAAAGCCAAAAGGTGACCTGTATTCTAGTTATTTTCCCCCCAATGTTGATTAACATGAAGTAATTTACTTTTTCTTTAATTCTGAATTTTGTTTACCCCTTCCCTAATAAAGAGTTCATAAAATCCACATAGACTATCACTATCAGTCAAGGGGTTAAGAAAGCACTGTTTGATGTGAACGATGCTCAGTTAGTCAAACTCTTGTACATACTGTATGATTACTGTGACCACTCACAAAATCACTTTAGACATATACATTTGTAACAGCCTATAATGGGATGCCGTTTGTGGGGGCGTGGGGGGTCTGTGAACATCATATATATTTCATTGTATTTGTTCATGCAGTATTACATGTATCCCAGTTATACCTGAAATTTGAAAACAACAGTTGTTGCATACATGTACATGATATTATACAGTGCTCATAAATTTCCAAATTCCATTAAAGCTCAACCTTTCATATGAAAATCAATTTAAGGGAGGAGGCCAGAGGGTAATGATTTTGGCTAACTTCCATTCAGAAATATATATATACACTTAAACGTAATCACCTAAAGAGAAAAAAGATAAATAAGAATTTTACACAAATTCTTTGTCTTTTTTTTCTTGTATGTCACATTTTCCATATAAATGTGATTTGTAATGTATTATTGAAACCAAATAGGTGCATGTAGGTGTGCAGCTAGTGAGAACAGTACCACATGAGTGCATTCATTCATAAGTTTGGACGGTCCTATTTGTTGTTGTGATTGTATCGTTATGTAATGTTTGTTTAGTAAAAAAAAAAGAAGGCTTTTCAAATGGTTAGCTAGTGGACTATGGATGAATGTGGACTCTTCTCAAATTGAAGTGTAACTGGCTTCAATTTGTATTATACCCCATCATGTGTAGTACATAAATGAAAGTAATGTGATGCATTGAATGTTATAGTCATGTGCTTTGAAACATAATTTTGCATTTAATTGAACTAGCATAGCATATATCAGACACAAATTAATTCCTTGATAAATGTTTCACCAGTTTTCCGGCTAGAGCAAACCCAAATATAGAGTAAATCTGTTTGTCAAAGTTTGTTATCTCATTCCTTGGTCCTGTATAAGTGCGAGACGACCGTGTGATTGCAATAGAGTGAGCAAATAGACACCACCATTCACAAAACCTCGGGTTTAAAAATAGCACAGATCTCATATGTTTACATAGACCTCGTCTAGTTGTGGTTTTTAAACCATTTAAAAAATATTGATGGCACTACATTTATCAACTTTTTTGCTCCCAAAATGCCTAAAAAGAGCCCTTATGAATTATCATCCGAGTTATTAAAATGTAAACTACATGTAGCTTTCAAATTCGAATGACAAGGGGAAGTGTAAGCAGTTATTATAGTGCCCTCCCCTGGCCAGTGAGGTAATAAAAAGCTACACAATTGATTTATTATAATTATATATGAGATTCACTGACTATATCACCTAATGATTATAATGTTTGGGGAACTTTCCTACATTGTAGCTTCTTATAATGATGTCGGAATCAGTGTTATAAATTCAATGAGTTAGCAGCTTGCCACATGACCTGGAGTAATTAAATTGAAATTGAAAATTAATTGATCAACTGGTATTACTACTTACAGAGAAAGGTTATTTTCATTAGTATTTGCCTATTTGGCTACATTTGCGTAGTAAGTCCGTATCCAGGCAACCAACCACCAGACAAGGGTTCAATACATAATGTACAGTTATTATTATATTTGCTGAAAACGAAAACAAATTTGTTTGTGCAATTTGTGCGGTTTTCTCTCTCATTATCATTTATGGCAAGTCGATGCACTTACAATTTAGTATTTCCATGGCTTGTTACCTCTACTAGTTGCTGATAAAAGTCTACTATAGAGGATTTAAGGATTGAATAATAAAAGTCGCTCTGAGGTATTTTACAGTTATAGCTATCTGTAACGTAAATGTACTCAGTGACTGTTGTATGATAAAATGTAAGAAACTGATATAATGCAAACATGTTGAAAGTGTTTTTATTATATTTTTATTGTGCATTTGATGTTTTGTTAAAATAATGATTCAATAGAGATATCATCAACACCTATTTAAAAACCTATTCAGATTTTTTTCAAAGTAGTCTATAAGCATTTTTTTTGTATTTTTATAAAAAGTCAAAATGTCCCCCGGCCGGTAGACTTATGAATAAAATATCCTGAAATCAAATTGTTCAAATATGAGAGCTTTTGAAAGGGAATGATTCGCATTTTACATGTTTTATTCAAGGAACTTTCAAATAGAATTAAAATCAACCAATTTAGTGTCAAGGGGCATTTCGGGAAGTACCAATACTCAAGTGTACCTTTAAGTACGAGGTCCAGGGCTATATAGCCCCTGATATATACCAAAAAGAGCCCCTGTAATTTATCGTATTAAAGTCCAATGTAAAACAATTTTTTTTGAGTAATTGCAATTTTGTGGAAGTTAACGGAAGGTTACTGGTTCACACTGAAGACACTATTATTAGAAGACTCTTATTTGTTTAGTGTTTAACACTATCAGTGTTTGCACAATCTATTGGTATGCCAAACACAGGCTTGTCCTACCTTAGACCTTGAGTCTTGGTACTATATTTCGCAAGGAATGTATTTTTATCTTTCAATTGAGAACCTTTCCGCAATTTATATGTTCCCTAGCTGTGATATTTGATATACATCCTTATTATTTTCCTCATGTCTTTTATCTTTGGTTACAAAAGGGTTCAGTAACCCGGGTTCTCTTACTCAAATATAGGAATCATTAACAAGGATGATCAAAGATTTCGCTCGCAAGATACATTTTTTTCTTCAGTTTTCAACTGAGCTAAAGAAAAAACATTTTATTTTATTCAGTGTATAGTGTAGGATATTGCTTTCAACTAAAATCTAAATCAACTGATATTTCATCCACCTCTCCAAAAACTTTTAAAGATAACACATACATGTACAGGTCTTACAAAATAACATGAAGCATTAAAGGGGAATTCCACCCCAGAAATGTGATGTTTGCTATAAAATGAAGTGAATATGAAGAATCATGATCGAAAATCTGAGCCAAAACGGTAGAGCAATAAAAAAGTTATGACAGGATGAACTTTGCTCCGATTTTTAGTATCGTTCGCAATTGCTATCGATTGTGACGTCACTTGCGAGCTGCAGCCATTTTGACTTCTACATGGAAATTTTACAAAATTAAAATTTTCTTAATAACAAAGCAAATTTATGAGCTTACAAATTCCAAAGAGGTTGGCCCATCGATATTCTTCTATGAATTCGTGAAAACAAGCAGAGAAAAATTAATTTTTAGCAACGAAAATGAGAAATAAGTGTATTTTCATGTACTAAAGCCATGGCGGGTTGCTCGTCAATGATGTTGCATATGGCGGCAATTTTGAAACGATCGCTCATTACTACATGATGTTCAAATAGGTATAACTCCCGTGTTTCTTGTCCGATTTTGATCAAATTTTTACCAATTATGCCTCTTATTCTGCTTATTCAAATAACAAATGGTTTTATCAGGCCCGGAATACCCCTTTAATATATATCCATTGCCAAGATTTGTGCGAAGCAGCATAACAATTGAGCTAAAACATGACTGAAGCTCCATGCACTAAACTACACAGAAGTCCAGCAAAGTGACCCAGGCTTCAGAACATGAGCCAACTTCCGTTCCCCCCTCACGCACCCCCTCCTCAGGGAAGGGGAAGTTGGGGTGAGGGTGCAGGGTAGGGATCTATTGTCAGCGGCATGCATAAAAGTTTTAACTGATCTTTCTGCATTTAACTGTACTAAGGTTTGGATTTTTCCACACTTGCCCCTTTTTAATACTATATCAACAATACTGATCAATTAGTTTGGCCAATAAAGATACTTTCAGTAACTTTCCCAATACTGTTACTTAGCTTTAACGTGGGAAAATGTACAATAAGATGAAAACCTCCCCAAAGTATCCTAAATAAACACCTAGTTTGGTTTGTTTGTCTACTTGTGGTAGTATTTTGCAATCAGTTTTGGTTGGGTACAACAAGGTGATCTTCATAGTTCATTGGACTGTACTGCTTGGACATATGCCCCGTGTTCACACACAAACATTTTCACCCCTTAATCATCTCTATAGAATCATCACTAACGATACGTCGTATCGCTAGTGATGATTAAATCAAACCTGGTCAACGTTCACACACACACAGAGCATATCGGACACCAGCTGGTTCACAGGTGGCGCCGAACCCCCCCAAACATCGTATAAGTGCGCAGTTTGCTACTGCGCAGTGTGTTGTCCTTTCTTTCTGTCTGCGCTCTCTCTCTGCAGCTGTGCGAGCGAACGTTCGCATTAAGCCACGCCCACTTAGTCATGATAAGCCAGTTACGGTTGTTCACACACGGAATAAGCGTGATTCTATAGTCAGCTCTCGTACTTTGGTAAGCGTTCAGACATACACATTTTTAATGGGAAGCTGATTCTATTGTCGGCTGCTGATTCTTTAGTCATGATTAAGGGCTGAAAATTTTGTGTGTGAACACGGGGATGGACCATATATGTGGCTGCATGTGGTCAGACATTTATATGATTATTTATATATTCCAATCACTGAATTTACTGTTATTTATATAGGGTTTGTTATTATATTGCGCAGGAATTTCAGGTTCATTCTTTCAAATGGGTTTTAAAAGCAAAATCATGTTTTGAGATGTGGCATGATTTAACATTGAACTGGCTAACTAATCAGAAGAAAAAAAAATTCATCATAGGAATGGAAATGCAATTATAAGCTAGTAAATGTTTAAACTTTATATCTCTATCTTTCTTGTAAACTTAAAAAAGCTGGCAAACTTGCAAACAACTAAGGATGTACATGTACCTACAATCTACATACATATAATAGATTCAATTCAGATAGATACATTTTCTCGAAATGTGTATTTCCCTTTAATAGCTAGTCCAGTATCGCATTACAGCAACGTAATACAGACATTTTTTTCTTCGAGTTTTGTTTAATAGCAAATGGCAGTATCTCCAATATTGAGATATTTGTGATTTAATAGCTCTGCCAATGGCCCAACCTATGTTAAAAAAGAAACTATAAGAAAGTATGTGTTACTTTTGATCTACAGTAACTTGTGAAATATGGAAATAAATTCAAATAAAATAAAATCAAATCTAATTTGTAAAATTTTCAAAACAGGCTTATGTTGCCTCTTACAATAAATTCTATACATGTACCAGTATATGTTGAAGAGCCGTAATTAAATTATAATGAAGGCAATATTTTGAGGATATGTGCATGTATGAAATATGCCTCTTTTTATTTATTAAACACATTCTCTAGGTTGTTATCAACTTATAGTTTATACATTTCTAAACATACTACATACTGGTACTATTTTTTTAAGTCGTTATTTGTTATTGTAAATATTTGAAACAAATTTGATGGGACAGTTCTTATACCA
The DNA here is from genome assembly GCA_037951105.1 of Echinarachnius parma. Lineage (NCBI taxonomy): Eukaryota > Metazoa > Echinodermata > Echinoidea > Clypeasteroida > Echinarachniidae > Echinarachnius > Echinarachnius parma. The sequence goes on from JBAMJV010004102.1 coordinate 10,441, forward strand.
ACAATGTTTTCACTTTTGAGTGTCACTATTACTATACAGTTCAAGTTTGTGAGGTCATTGTGTATTACATCATTTTAAAACAAATTCATTGTCATCCACTCTTATCTTTCTCACCCACGTCATCTTCTTTCACTTTCTATAAATGTAAACCTTATTTCTTTCCGGTCCAATTCTAATATTATATTAAAGAAATTATTTCATTTTTGTACTCGACCCTAAGGTTTGCCGACTTTGTCCATATTCTCCCAGGCGACCGTCGTTTGATTCATTTCAACAATTGTGGGAGTGGTCTATCTCGTCCTTCTAACCCACTTTTGATCGATTTGAACCGTGTATTTATATTTCATCGCTGTCCGCTTATCATCTTGTTATGTTGTCCTTTTAAAGATTGTCATGTGTGGGGATGCCACATTGCAGGTAGCCATTTAGACAGGGCTCGACACTAACACTTGCCCGCTTGCCCGGGGCAAGTAAAAATTGGTGTTGGGCAAGTACAAATTTCATAAATTGTTTAGTTTACTTGCCCGATTGGGCAAGTAAAAAATTGTTCAACTTCAAGAGAACAATGTAATTTCATATATATATGTGTTTAATAATCTGAACTAGAAGTAAGAGGGCAAGTTAATTTTATATTGGGGCAAGTGAAATTTCAAAATGTATTATTTTACTTGCCCGATTGTGCCAGTACAGGAAAAGTTAGTGTGGAGGCTTGATTTAGAACTAGGCTCAGTGTGCACTGCATAACAATGAGCCAGTGTGAAATTGTATTCTGCACTGTGCACAAGGCGTTCGCAAGATGGCACCGCGTGTCTGATTCACAAATCCGAATTCCCTTTAATGTTGGTATAATTTCCTCTTTGTCCCGTACCCCAGGATTGCCCGTGTTCTCCCAGGTGGCCATCGTCTCGACAACGGTGGGCGTGGTGTATTTCATCCTCCTCATCCACTTCCGTCGCCTCATGATGCGGGTCCTGCTGTCCTACCGGAGATGGATGTGTGAGTAACAACCTTGGAAAGGCTCTTTCAATATAAATTTTGTTTTAGATTTTCATATATGGATATCTAAGTTGTAAAATATTGAAAACAAATCTTTGAATATTAAGATTAAGTTTGGGGCCAGTTGCTATTAAAGGATGATCGGCAGTCGTCACCCCACCACCCACAGCAAAACAAATTTCTAATTAGGACATCCCTTAATAATAAATAAATATTTCCTCCATTATTCCCTTTCTATTCATCCATCCCAATGATACTGGGCTGAGAATGATCCACAGTTGTCACCTACAGCCACCACCTACAGCCAGAAAAATGTCTGCTTAGAATAACTATTTCAACCATTGTTCCCTTTCTCCTCCTCCATTCTAATGGTATTAACTCCAGATGAACCTCCTCGTCAGATGAGCCCCGCCACCAAGGTTTGGGGGCTGATGCTGAGGATGATCTGCAGCTGCCACCCTACCAACAAGAGCTAAGAAAATGTCTGCTTAGGACACCCCTCAATAATAAATAAATAATTCAAATATTATTCCCTTTCTTTCTTCCCCTCCATCCTAATGGTATTAACTGCAGATGAGCCCCCTCGTCAGATGAGCCCCGCCACCAAGGTTTTGGGCCTGTTGCTGAGGATGATCTGCAGCTACCACCCTACCAACAAGAGCTAGGAAAATGTCTTCTTAGGTCAACCCTCAATAATAAATAAACATTCCCAATATTATACCCTGTCTCTCCCTCCATCCTGGTATTATAATAGATGAGCCCCCTCGCCAGATGAGCCCCGCCACCAAGGTTTGGGGGCTGTTGCTGAGGATGATCTGCAGCCGCCACCCCACCACCTACAGCCAGCAGATGTGCCTGCCACGCCTGCCTGTCCCAGCCCTAGAGAAGACCGTTGCTAAGTTCCTCGGCTCTGTGGAACACCTGCTCACTCCAGAGGAATTCCAGAAACTGAAGAAACAAGCTGAGGTATTAAAGAGAGGTTGATTAGATATTTGGGTGGTCTGCAGGGTATATTTGCCTGATTTTACTGGGGCAAGTCCAGATTTCAGCGAGCATTTTTTTTGGAAAGCAGAACTACTTGTCTGCATCGGGAAGAAAATTGTGCAAAATAGCTCAAAGTTTCTCAACTCTGTGGAACACCTGCTCACCTCAAAGGAATTCCAAAAGCTGAAGAAACAGGCAGATGTAAAATAGGTTAATACTAAAAAGTTCCTTTGGTGGTTTACAACCTGGGTTTATTTGCCAGATACCCAGGGGCAAGAGAAAGTTTGGGCTAGCTTTTTTAAGGAAACTGAAGTATTTGCCTGCATCGGGAAGACATTCTGAAAAATTGCTCAACGTTTTTCAACTCTGGAACATCTGCTCACCCCGGAGGAATTCCAGAAGCTGAAGAAACAAGTTGAGGTATTAAAGAGAGGTTGATTAGATATTTGGGTGGTTTTCATGGTTTATTTGTCAGATTGGTTGATTTGTTAATTTGTTAGTTTAGTGGCAAATTTATTAAAGGATAGATAGACGAAAGATACAAAAAATACATGCCTCTTCAGCAAGCGCGTCAAGTATGGTGCACTTGCAGGTTTGGCATTGTTTTCGAGGTAGAAATCTGAAATTTTGGGCATCCAAATTCTAGATATGGAATATCAAATGTTTGAATTACTGATAGATGGTTGCATGAATTGAAAGATTGAAAAGATTGATTTATTGGAAATGGATATCTTTCTGACATTTAATCACCTACTCCATAGAGTACAAAATTATATACATTTAAGATGTAAATTTACTACATGATGGCATAAAGTAGTTCACATTTTACTGAAATGTGCTAATCTTTGATGTTTGTTCTCTTTCATGTGCACTTCAGGAATTTGAAGGCGGTCTTGGGAGCAAGATGCAGAAGCTGTTGCAGCTGAAATCCTGGTGGGCTTCAAACTATGTCACTGATTGGTGGTAAGTGATCAAGTTTTTGTTTATCCAAACGCACACAGAGCCAACTCTACCCAATCCAACTGGTTTTCAGTCGGGCCGGAGGCCCGATCAGTCCAATACGATTCAACATGTTGAATCGGCCCGACTGGCATCTGACTGGAAAAATCAGAGTCTTGAGGCAACGCACACTGATCCGATCCGACAAAAAAACAGTCGGAACATGTCCAGTTGTATCTAAAACCCCTTCTTAATTGGGAAAAATAAACCTTACCTCGATGTTAACCGAGCGACTAGTGGATAAGAAACAGTAGGGGGTCAGGTCGTAAAACACGCAGCGAGCCTTCGGACCCCTTCTTATTCTACCATCCGCAAAATCCTCACTCGGGTAGGTTACCATAACAACTGCACCTCCCTCATCACGCGAACAGCTGGGGCGACACATAGTATCGGCGCGCGCTGTGTTTTTGTTCACGGCCATTACGTCTTCTACCCGGGTAAGGTTCTGCGCGCTTCTTAATACACGGTTTATCAGGATGACATCCTGATGTTGTCAGGACGTCACCGCGCTATCACCCTGACCCGTCTAGGGTGAATCTCACCCCGATGTTGTCCTGATGTTATACCGATCGGAGCTTCTTAATTGAAACGGTGTAGAATCTCATCCGGACAACGTCAGGACGTCACCGCGACTATTTCTTTCAGTTAAGAAGGGGTTTTAGTGCGTTTGGCTTTAGTCCTTTTTCCTGTTCAGGACTGGGGCCCCCAAATACTTGAGTGTGGTCTTTGGATAATGCATATTATATCAAAATCAATTAGGTTAAGAATATACTCCCAGAAGTAAAAAAAATAAATTATTATTTTGCTTGTAAAGATGGCAGTTTAATTTTAAATGTTGAATATAGAGAGTGCTTGATGAAGTTGTAAATGTTTTATTTTTTTTTTATATTGATCAATTGATGCAAATAAAGTGTAAATGTTGAAAATTACCTGTGTTCTGATATGAACTTTTCATGAACTGTTTCGTTCCTGTGCAATTTCCAGGGAAAAGTATGTGTACTTGTCGAGTCGAGAGGCCATCCCGATGTACAGTAACTACTACTGCCTGGACTTCTGTTTCTACAGACCAACCCACCTACAGGCAGCCAGGTAAGTAAATCAGAGTGGTTATAGCAGGGCTCAACACTAGCAATTCCCCTATTGCCTGAGGCAAGTACAATTTCAGAAATGGTCTTGTTTGGTAATGTGAAAATCTTATCTAGAAGTAAGTTCGGAGTGCTTGTAGCAGAGCTTGACACTAGCACTTTCCCGATTGCCCGGGGCAAGTTTTAAAAAAAAATATGTCGGGCAAGTAAAATTTCAGAAATGGTCTTGTTTGGTAACGTGAAAATCTCATCTAGAAGTAAGTTCAGAGTGCTTGTAGCAGAGCTTGACACTTTCCCGATTGCCCAGGGCAAGTTTAAAGAAATATGTCGGGCAAGTAAAATTTCAGAAATGGTCTAGTTTGGTAATGTGTAAATCTCATCTAGAAGCACTGGCGTACTGGTGGGGGGGGGGGGGGGGGGGGGGGCGGCTCTTGCCCAGTTTGATACCAGTGATGTAAAAAAAAAAAAGGGTATTTCTTGAGACATGATAACTTGGATTCTACTTCGTGAAAAGTCATATTTCTTCCTATAGGTATGCACCAGATTGCCTGATTTCAAGTTAAAAATTGCAATAGTTCTCTACCGTGCATGGGTGGACACCCACCTCTCATCACACCCTCACCCCTCTCGGTCGCTTCGCTCTTCACTTTGAAATGCTATTTCGTGAAGACAAGAAGTCTTCCCTCAATATCATTTCAAATCCCTCAGAGAGGAACATTCTGTGATATACTCTCCACCACCAGTTAACATCTGTATAATATTGCGCCATCAATTTATCCCACACAGGACCGCCATGATCATCCACCGCTTCATGGTGTTCAAGATGGAGTTAGAGAGGGAAAAACTGCAGCCGATCTGGATCAGGAATACCATCCCAATGTGTATGAGCCAGTACGAGAGATGCATGTCTACGGTCAGGTAAAAATGCTTTATATTAATAACGTTTGGAATACAACCTACCATAAAAGAGCTTTCCATTTATTAAAATGCCTTTGCTATAGATGGTCGGGTAAAACATGTAACGTTTGGAATACAACCTACCATCAAAGAGCTTTCCATTTATCAAAATTCATGTCTGTGGTCAGGTAAACTTTTGGAATACAACCTACCATTAAGGCTGTCGATTTCGGGTATATTTACTACCCGGGACTCGCGATAATTTTTCGGGCGAGTCCCGGGTACCCGAAATTTATAAATTTGTTGATTTCGCTATAGGCATGTCACGCCGCTGGGAAACATGTTCATTCAAGTGACAAAAATGCAGCGCATTTATGACAATAAATCATCTTATAAAATACAGCAAATTCGTAAATCAATTTTTTTCTTTTTTTCGGGATATCGAGTATCGATTTTTGCGCCCGGGACTCGACATTTTTCGGCGGGACCCGGGTACCCGGGACTCGTCAACAGCCTTACCTACCATAAAAGAGTTTTCCATTTATTAAAATTCATGTCTGTGGTCAGGTAAAACATCTAACTTTTGTAATACAACCTACCATAAAAAAGCTTTCCATTTATTAAAAATGCATGTCTATGGTCGGGTAAATCCCTTAACGTTTGGAATACAACCTACCATAAAAGAGCTTTCCATTTATTGAAAACCTGATGTATCCATGGTAACAGAAAGATCAGGACAAATTTCCTCAAGATGTATAAAAAACTGCCCTCTAATTGTTACAAACATGAGGTAGTCATGGAAACATTACAAACAGGAATACTCTCCCTGGAGTAAAATAATTCACACAAAGATATATTCATGTATGGGACTACAGTAATTTTAAATGTTGATATCAGGGCCATGATTACAAAAGTTTTGTATAGAAATTCACAAATAGACTGGGACATGTGGTATGAATTCATGTTTAATTCATTCATGTTCTCACATACATCATTGTGTTCGTATTACTAGTAGAAGCATGGGACAGCTTTCGGTTTCCTACATTTCTTTTCTGTTATAAAGATATGTATGATTGAAGTGTTCAGATTTATAATTATCTACTGGATAATTATAACTGTGTACAAAGTCAATGCAAAGAGTTGGCAAATATCGCTTTGTATTTTTTGCTCAAAACTCAGTCATATGACATTAATTTACCAAAAAATAAAACTACAAAAGTCCTAAAAAGGACTGATAGTCCTAGAAAGGACTGTTGGCATTCTTTCTTCAGCTTTTTGTCATGTAAATAAACTTGTTTATTTTCCTTTTCTCCATTACAGGATTCCAGGAGAGGAATGTGATGAGATTGTGCACTATGACCTGTCCAAGGTAAGTTTATGGCAGACTTCATTTCATGTTTTGGATTTTCCTTTTTTTTTAGCAAGTAAAGCATTGTTCTACCTGAAAGAATGAGTAAGGAAGAAAACAAATTATAGATTTGTATCAATATGTGTGTTACATTTTGTTTTGGATTTAATGCAACTTATAAGATAACAATAGAACAAGGGTTCTCAATAAGGGGACATATTATGGAGGGCCCAATATTCATACATACGCGGGGCTTGTTTTGGAACCTGTTTACTTAGTCTTTTTTTTATTGCCATTTGGAAGTTCAAATAAAATTACAATTTGGTTGGTCAGCCAGTATAAATATGTCTACATGACAATATTTTGGTTCTACAGATTCCTATAATCAATATTTCTAATTGTTTTTGATTGATTGCAGCATATAGTGGTATACTACAGGGGCCTGTACTATACGGTAGACACCTTCAATAAACAGGGCAAGCTCATATCAGCCATGGCCATTGAGAAACAGATTGAGTGGATCATTGAAGACGCCACAAAGAGACAAGGTAATAGTAATCAGGGCTCGACACTAGCACTTGCCCGCTTGCCCGGGGCAAGTAAAAATTGGTGTCGGGCAAGTAAAAGCTCATAAATTGTATAGTTTGCTTGCCTGATCGGCCAACTAAGTAATTGTTAAACTACAAGAGAACAATGTAATTTCATGTGTTAATCTCATCTAGAGGTAAAAGGGCAAGTAAATTTTAAATTGGGGCAAGTAAAAGTTCAACATTTGGGCAAGTACAGAAAAAAAGTTAGTGTGGAGGCTTGTAGTAATGTTGAGTGCGCCTCATGGCTGCCAGAATGCATTGCTCAAAAGGAAGCTGAAAGTGCACGTCGGGTTAAGTGCCCATTTTAACTCCTCGGTTAATAGAGAGCAGCAATGTCGATTAAAATCCCTAGCTGAATGGCCTAAGGCTGAGGAATCGAACTTGCAGTACATTTTCATTTTGACATGAATGATAGGATAATATACGATTTATTGTAAATAATATAATAATTTGGGTTGGAAAATATGATTTATTATCAATAATATAATAATTTGGGTTGGAAACAGTCTGAATGTCTGACACCACACAAACATGAATATGTGGGACAGTGTTACAATCACATCCTGTTTTTTTTTATGATGGCCAATATTTGCATGCAGTCAAAACAGCCCGTTTCACCGCTGCTGTATTCTCTCTCCTTTTTCTTAAGATTCTGAAGACGCAAAGGCCGGTCGCTACCTGGCAGCCCTGACGACCATGAAGCGAGACGAGTGGTGCCAGATCAGGAGGAAACACTTCACCTCGGGTGTCAATGCCAAGACACTAGAGATCATTGAATCTGCTGCTTTCATGGTAAGCCAGTATCAGAGCTGCAAACACCTACTTTTTAAAGTGTATTTAGGTGTTTTTTTTCCCATCAAAATACATTTGTACATTTTTCTGTGCTAAAATAATCTTTGGAAATTTTTGGAAACAACTTTTTGCACACGTGGGACTGAGACTGAGATGTGATTTTAAAAAGCAACATAGAACAGAGTAAAATTGTGATGATTTATCAATGTAGCCAGTTTAATTGTTACTTCTACATTGTAAACTTACATTATTTGAATCTGTTAGTTAATAATTGTCCCTAGAATATGATGGAGAAAAACAAAAAATAAAATTTCAATTACATGTATATCAACTTGCAGATAACTCTGGAGCCGTTCGTCTTGCCCGACATAACGGCGCTGGGCAAGTACAGCATGACTGGCGACCACTGTGAAATCAGGGTTTCTCAAATCTTTCTACATCCTTGTTATGAACCTTTAGTTGATAATTGTACTGGAATATGATGGAAAAAGAAGGGAGAAAAAAAAAAATCAAATTTCAATTATATCACCTTGCAGATAACTCTGGAACCGTTCGTCTTGCCCGACATGACGGCGCTGGGCAAGTACACCATGACTGGCGACGGGGGCGATATCTGGTTCGACAAGTCTTTCACCGTCCTGGTGATGAGCGATGGCAAGTCTGGAGTCAATGTGGAGCACTCCTGGGGAGACGGACTGGTGATGGGACACATGCTGGAACATGCGCTCATGGAAGAGTAAGCAAGATATTGTGGATTAATATAACGAACGAACCTAGGGTAAACAGAATGTGAAATTTGGCCAAATCACGGCGGTGCGCATAAAACTTTCAACATATTTTTCTGCATTTAAGGTTACTAAGGTTTTGATTTTACCATATAAACCTCTTTTTATACTATTTCAGCAATATTGATTTAATTACTTTGGCCAATTTAGAAGAGAGAGCAGGATGTATCTAAGTATGCAGGTCACTCCCTAGCTGCACGTGGCTCATTATTTATTAATAATATCTCTGTTCACCCATAATCATAATGTTCCCTATTACATCCCCCTCCCCCCATTAGACACGTAGACCCTAGCCCGTACAGCCCTGCATTTGTCTCAAGTTTATTCACCTATAATTTTAACCTTTTCCCATTTCATGTACTCCCTCCCCCCAGCCTGTACAGCGCTGATGGGCACTGCGCCCCTCCCAAAAGGAGAGAGAGCAGGACGGGAAAGCAGCCTCATTTATAGTCCAGTCAATATAGGGTCTTGACCTCTGCAAAATTGCAACATGGGAATTTTCTTCGGAATTCTGTTCAGGAAACTCCCCTGAACAACATAATAAAAGTCCTAAGAAATCGAAGCTGGGGAAAGTGGTTTAATTTGTATTATAAAGATAATTAGCTAATTTGCATATTTCTGAAATGTGGTCAGGGGTCATTTTCTATCTAGGAATAGTACAATATTGATAAAACCGATTGTTCTAGGGTAATTTGGGGCAAGGAATCCATTAACGGTGCTCATTTGCATGTGCCGTAATGGGCAATACCCTAAACAGAGCTGCCAACTAGTACGGATTTTCCGTAATTGGTACGGAAATTGACAACCATTACAGGAGTACGGAATGCCGCTTAAAAATTATTGGTGACCCCGACGTGATTGGCTCTACCAGTCTAATCTCCCTATAATTAATTTTCTTACCATTTGTTTATTTGTTTTGTTTATTTGTGATACATGTAAAATACCTTCACTTTAGCAATAGATTAGCAGGGTTCAACGTGCCATTTTTTTTCTTCTTTTTTATCGGTTACCCGTTCTGCTAAACGTTTTTGCCGATGACGGTCGGTTAACCGTCGTGTAACCGTTTCACGAAACTTATAGTTCATAGAGCCGCGTAGGAAATTACTGATTTCTTCCCCAAATTACTGATTTTGAGCCTTGAGAGTACTGATTTCATGTTCTAGAGGTTGGCAGCTCTGCCTAAAAGCCAAGATGGCTGCCCCTAATTTGCATATTTATGAATATTATTGATTTGCAGTGGTTACAGCCTCTAATAAGCAATAATTCCAGGTTATTATTTTTCATTCATTTTCTAAATATGTAGTAAAGATATTTCAGATTATTTGCCACCTTGGCAACCTCTAGCAATGCATATAATTTGCAGTGGTTACAGCCTCTAATAAGCAATAATTCCAGATTATTATTTTTCATTCATGTTCTAAATATGTAGTAAAGATATTTAAGATTAGTTGCCACCTTGGCAACCTCTAGCAATGCATATATTAAACCACTTTCCCCAGCTTCAATTTCTTAGGACTTTTAGTATGTTGTTTAGGGGAGTTTCCTAAACGGAATTTTGAAGAAAAATCCCATGTTGCATTTTTGCCGAGGTTACCCCCTAATACATGTATTTGCTAGATTGACTGGACTATTACTAGGGTCAAATTTATTGTAAAAGACCCTAAAACCATAAAAACCTCTAATCTGAACTTGTTTCCATTTTTATCAACTCCTTCCCACTCTAGACACATTGACCCTAGCCTGTACAGCGCTGATGGGCACTGCGCCCCACCCAAGAGGAGAGAGAGCATGACGGGAAAGCAGCCCCCACCCCCTGGTGTGGGAAGTGCTCTAATTTATTGAAAAAGACCCTAAAACGCTATAATGTTACAATTTTGTCCCATTATTATCTACTTCTTCCCACTCTAGACACATAGACCCTAGCCTGTACAGCGCTGATGGGCACTACGCCCCACCCAAGAAGAGAAAGAGCCGGATGGGAAAGCAGCCCCCACCCCCTAGTGTGGGAAGTGCTCTAATTTATTGAAAAAGACCCTAAAACGCTATAATGTTACAATTTGTTCCTATTATTATCTACTCCTTCCCACTCTAGACACATTGACCCTAGCCTGTACAGCGCTGATGGGCAAGTAGGCCCCACCCAAGAAGAGAAATAGCCGGACGGGAAAGCAGCCCCCACCCCCTGGTGTGGGAAATGCTCTAATTTATTGAAAAAGACCCTAAAACGCTATAATGTTACAATTTGTTCCTATTATTATCTACTCCTTCCCACTCTAGACACATTGACCCTAGCCTGTACAGCGCTGATGGGCACTACGCCCCACCCAAGAAGAGAAATAGCTGGACGGGAAAGCAGCCCCCACCCCCTAGTGTGGGAAGTGCTCTTAATTTATTGAAAAAGACCCTAAAACGCTATAATGTTACAATTTGTTCCTATTATTATCTACTCCTTCCCACTCTTAAGACACATTGACCCTAGCCTGTACAGCGCTGATGGGCACTGCGCCCCTCCCAAGCGGAGAGAGAGCATGACGGGGAACCAGCCCCACCCACTGGTGTGGGAATGGGTCAAATTTATTGAAAAAGACCCTAAAAACCTCTAATCTGAACTTGTTTCCATTTGTATCAACTCCTTCCCACTCTAGACACATTGACCCTAGCCTGTACAGCACCAATGGGCACTGCGCCCCTCCCAAGAGGAGAGAGAGCCGGACGGGGAAGCAGCCCCCACCCCCTGGTGTGGGAAGTGCTCTAATTTATTGAAAAAGACCCTAAAACGCTATAATGTTACAATTTGTTCCTATTATTATCTACTCCTTCCCACTCTAGACACATTGACCCTAGCCTGTACAGCACCAATGGGCATTGCGCCCCTCCCAAGAGGAGAGAGAGCCGGACGGGGAAGCAGCCCCATCCCCTGGTGTGGGAGGTCACTCCAGAGCTGCATGATACCGCACTGACCGCCAGGGATGTGCATCTCAAGGTAAGCAACTACAATAACAACAATAAAAATGGCGACAACAACTATAATGACTAAAAACTAAAACTACTACAACAGTCTATAAATAGCATTAAAAAAAGAGATGTTTGATGTGTGATGCGATGTACATGATAAACTTAACATTAAATAAACAAAGTGATTTTAATAATATCATTAATTTTAATGTAAAAAATACAAATATAACTGACTGCAAGTATAATAAACCAAAGCATAACAAGCAAATAAGAATCAGAAGAGAAGGAGCCTCATCAGTGCCATGCAATCTTTCATTATCTCTGTCGGTGTCAAGCTGTGTAAATGTGCACATTTAGTTCTGTAAACTTGTTTGCCCATTGCATGGAGAGGATTCAGCTTTTAAAGGGATAATTCAGTTTTGGTATATAGGACCCTTCAAGAAATAATTTTTTTTGTGAGGTAATGAAAAACTGAGTGTCAAATTTGAAAGAGCATACAATTTTAATGACAGAATAAACTTTATTTGTACAGAATCGGTTTAGAAACGGCTGAAATATCAATAAATATATCCAATCAAAATAAATGTGGGATCATACATTTATTTGATGATTTAAGAAACAAATTTACAAAAGAGGATTTTAAATAGTAGTTGATGATTTCTCTATTTAATCATTATTTTAATAAAACATCACATATGCACAATTTTGTATAAAAAATTGTTGAAACTAATGTGTTTTTAGAGAGCGCCCTCTTGTTTTAACCGCTCTTTTTTAATGGTAACATGCTTTTTACTTAGTCGTCTGTAATTGTGTATACATCTCTAGCATGGTGGAGTTATAACTATTAGTTTGTAATGTAATGGTGCAGGTTTTGGTCACTTAAATTCAGTTTGACCAAAACTGTACTGGCTTAGGCTACAGTTCATGGAAATTTCATATTTGATAAAGGAAGTATGCTATTAATATCTGAAATTGAAACTTGATTGATTCTGAAATGTTTATTTCCCGTGCAGAAAGCTGGTGATATCAACTTCGCATAGGCTACAGTTCATGGAAATTCATGTTTGATAAAGAAAATATGGTATTAATATCTGAAATTGAAACTGATCGATTCTGAAATGTTTATTTCCCATGCAGAAAACTGGTGATATTGTGATTCACCATGATGAATTTACAAAAGAGGATTTTAAATAGTTGTTGATGATTTCTCTGTTTAATCATTATTTTAATAAAACATCACATGCACAATTTTGTATAAAAAATGGTTGAAACTAATGTGTTTTTAGAGAGCGCCCTCTTGTTTTAACGGCTCTTGTTTTAATGATAACATGCTTTTTACTTAATAGTCGTCTATAATTGTGTATACATTTCTAGCATGGTGGAGTTATAACTATTAGTTTGTAATGTAATGGTGCAGGTTTTGGTTACTAAAATTCAGTTTGACCAAAACTGTACTGGCTTAGGCTACAGTTCATGGAAATTTCATATTTGATAAAGAAAGTATGCTATTTATATCTGAAATTGAAACTGATTGATTCTGAAATGTTTTATTTCCCGTGCAGAAAGCTGGCGATATTGACCACATCGTGATTCACCATGATGAATGCGGAAAGGGATTCATGAAGAAAGTCAAGGTGAGTTTCTTGTTTCAGGAGAATTTTTCAAATGAAAATTCTTGTTACACTGATAATACAGAACATCAACTGAAAGCTAACAAATATCTTAAAGTGATCCCTGTAAAGTGTCAGATATTGCACAAAATGATATTTGAGACTTCAATCCTATATCGATATCATTGTAAAATACAATTGAAAGATTTGTGAAAGTTTGAAAGAAAACGACCACTGCTTACCTAGTGAAAAAAACAAATATTGAGTTCATATTTTATCACCGAATACTGATGGCCTGCCGTAGATTTGTCGCAGTAATAATCGTCCGTTTGACGATATCCGCACCCGTGTATACAGATGTAGACCGCGGGCCGAGGTCCATTATCGTTTCATCTCGTGCTTCAAATCTTGTATCTAGCTAGTTTTTTGTCGACTTGTGTAAAAATAGTATTGAAATCATACCTGAAACTCGTCAAGAATAAAACCTGCACATTTTCTGAAAATATGGAAAAAACCAAAAAAAAATTGCCAATATTTGTCAGTTTCGACGGTAAGAATGACCAATCACAGTACGTTGCTCATAACGTGATTTGTGGGCTGACCAATCACGCTCTTTGTTTCATCATGCGCTAATATGTAAACAAACCCAAACAACAATCACTGGCTGCTACTATTGCGTTCGAGTCGAGTGCGACGGAAAGTTTCGAGGCAAGTAAATCCGACTTCTGTCCCATACATGTCATCGACACTCTAAACAAGTGTATACCATCTAGTGATAAAAACTATGAAAAGTGCAAGGAGTGTGCAGCTAAATTGATAACTTTGGAAAAGAGGTTGGAAAGTGAGGTTGCAGCGATGTACATTACACGGAAGTGAATGTGTGGGACAAGTCATTCATGGCTATACTGAACACGAATCTCCAGAGTCAAGATTGAAGAAGGCAGATTAACCCGAAGAAGAAGAAGATGACTGTAACTCTAAGACATCCGGAACTGGCTGGTAAGTTCCCGTTATAATATGAACATATCTAGCTCTACGACTTCATCAAATGAAACTTGAAAAGTATTCCCATTTTCCCGAAATAAAAGTGCACTCGAAACAAAAACATGAAAAAGGAGAACTTCCTAATTCTAATCCCTAGTGAAATTTGTGATTTCGAGCTCGATGTTAGTGTTGGTAATCTCAAGATCACGAACCAAATGACAACATCACAAATTACTGAAAATCCTTGGATATGATTGATATATATTCTATTTTGGTTTGACAGTATGATTTAAAATTGTATGTCCTACTTGTTGAAATTTAAATGCCTTTTCTCACTGATTTCACTTTTGTTAACTAACCTTTTCGCGTAAATATTGTGAGAGGATCACATAAAGGCATGACGTCCAATCGGTGTTGAGCTATCCATGACATGATTAAAGGTCCTAAAGAATACAACGCACTTTGGCACTTATTCCATAGCTGATGACTTGTAAAATAGGTCTGCCGAAAAAAATCAATGAAAATAAACACAGTAGTGATTTAAGACTAATTTTCTGATGCCAAATCTCATTTAGCAGCCAGTTTACGCCCCACCCACATTTAGGGTCCAGAATCGGCAGCGTGATTGACATGTGATTGACAATTCATTGGCTTACGTCATGACGCGTCATCTACAGAATTTAGTTCATCAGTCCGTACTTTAGATGACGTCACATTTTGGCGATTTAAAAGGGGCGTTCCCAGGACAATTAGATATTTACTAATTACCCCAAAATTGATTGATTTCATGAGAAATTACTGCCAAATTCTTTTTCTTCAGGAAAAAGTATTATAGAGAGCCGAATTGTGAAAATTAGGCCATCTAGACGCTATAGGTCCTTTAAGGTGAACAGTATCATCTTTCTATTATTACCATCGGTGTTGGAGCTCGGTTCAGTAGCTTGATCCACGTTCTCAACACCAACACCGACTTCAACTATCTACCTGAAATCACCTAATGACTAGTAATAGATTTTCATATTTAGAATGACTTTGATGAAATTGGTTTTAATTTTCTTTTCTCCCTTCTCCTTGTTAAAACCCACAGATGCTGAGAAGACACAGCTATTTACCGAATAGCCCCAAGATTAAAGAAGAGCCAGCAAGACTTGATCAGCAATTCAAGATCCACCACATCTTCCTCGCTCGTGACAGCCCTGGGTGGGACCGTCCTATCAGGACCATTTACAAAACATTGTAGATGTGGGTGGGACCGACTACACGTCCGGTGACTCCTTGCACAGTGCACACTCTTTTACAAGATCCATCATCAGCTAGGCCAGGCCACATGCCTTTCCCACCAGAAGTCCACACAGACAACTGTTATTCAAGACACGATCACAACCTGAAGTTCACCGTTCCATTATCTACTATTGACAAGGTGTCATTTTTGTATCCACGGACCATACGAGTCTGGAACCATCTCTCTGGGCCGGTCATCAAAATAACAGGACTGACTACCTTTCAAATGGCTGCATTACCCACCATTAGAAAAGTGCAGTCTCCCGTGGGCTCCCACATTGTTTAAATGTCACTATACTTGATTTTTTGCTTGCACATTCACTCTTGCATCTTTATTGTACACATGTGCAAAGTGAAAATTGTATTATGGCACCTCCTGATGACACACCAGCACATCATCCAAGTATAGCTTTGCAGCTGCATCAAGGGATTACCTCATCAAGTATCAAGTAAGTGTCAGCAAGTGAGGATTCCCCTGTACCAAAGAGACTGCTTTGGTCAAGTTTTTCACACGGACATCAACCCTCTACCAGCCATGACTTATAAACTGAATATATTGCCAGTGCATTGCATTATCTGCAATGGAGCTAAGTATATCCTTAAAAAGTCTACTGGTAAACAAACATTTTAAGATGGATGGTACACCTATAGTCCTTTAGGCAGATATTAATCTATGGTTACCATGTTCCACCCATGTGTAAATGGGTACCATTCTAGCCAGAGTGCTACATGTAGGTAAAAGAAGTGTCATAAAGTTTAACATAATTTATGCTTAATTCAAACATATAGGGAAACTGACCAAGAATATATTGTGATTAAAAGTGAGCAAAGAAAAATGGGATTCCAACGGGATTCGAACCTGAGACCTCCGGACGCCGTCGTAGGGTTTTCTATAGCTCAGTCGGTAGAGCACCGGTCTAGCAATCCGGAGGTCTCAGGTTCGAATCCCGTTGGAATCCCATTTTTCTTTGCTCACTTTTAATCATAATTTATGCTTACCGTATTAACATGAACCAATATTTTGTTTTGACAAATCTGATTCTGATACATTTTGACTAATTTTAATTTCCATGACCAAGTAATTTGATTTGTTAAAGTTTATTTATCTATCTATTTATTTTGTTGTTGTTATAAGATGACACTAGATGAAAATAGATGCTGGAAGATTGAGGTTCCTTGACTTGTATTCACTGCTTATGAATAGATACACTGTACCAGTGTATGTATATATTTGGACTGGGAATGTACTCTTGTGCATTTAGTATTTTGTTCCATTATTACAAGTATATCAATTATGTAAGATGAATAAGTTACACATTTTAATGATCATGATTCTATTCATACATAAGCTTATGTTTTATGGTGTACAATGTGGTTATTTATCAATTTGTGCAAGTAATCTTTCTTCCATGTCTGCCTTCTTTTAACTACTGTATATATAGTATTTTGCTGTTAAGATTAACATTAACACACTAGTATACAATGTATAGAAGCTGTTTTAAATATTTGCACTCTGTAGTGAGTTAAGAAACGGACTAGTGAAAGCATGAATTGTTTTATGAATAGGTTTGCTTCAGCTCAGGAAGAATTGTGATGTACATGTAAAACGTTTCCATAAATGCTAGTATTATTTGTTTTGTTTTATTTGCCTTACAAACTAATGAAATTAAGACAAATATTATGTTTGTCTATGTTATGTTTAAAAACAAAGAAAACAAATCATCAGAGGCAAGTAGTAGGGAAGTTGATTGTATGTCTGGTTTACATGCTTTGTATGAATCAATGAAACAGTACAACATGATATTAAATATTTGAATATTTGTTGTATGAATTATGATAATTTTGTATTGCTAACTGGGGAAACCTCTTTATAACAAGGTAGTCGGGACTATCGATTTTACCTCGTTATAACCGGAATCTCGCTATAACCGAGATTCTTTTCAATAGCCAGAAAATGTTACCTCATTTATAAGAATGTTTGTTCTTTATGCGTCTACTTAATCTATGAATTACTTCTACTGTTTTGTATTTTGCCCAATTACCAGAATTTCCAGTGATTTTCATTTCATTGAGATAGATAAAATAAGATCATAAAGATTTTACTAAATATGGAAAATTTGACTTATCTCATTTTTTTTACAACTGTTCTTATCGTGCTCTAATATCAATTAATTTGGTGTGATAAATAAGTGCATTGTCTGGACTGGATTGTTTGTATCTTTGTGTACATGTATGTTTTGGTGTGGGTGTGTGTGTGTGTGTGTGTGTGTGTAAGAGAGAAAGATAGATATGATAAGAGAGATAAGTTGTCGGTGTATACATGTTTTTTTTTTTGTATTTTGTATTTATTGTATTATTATTTTAATTATTATTATATATATTGCCAATGGGATGCTGAAGGATGATTTGAGTTGGGGAGTGTGCTGTGTGATGAATCGAATACCATTAGTCCTGATGCAAAAAAAAAAAAGCAAAATAAAATGTTTAACAAATGTATATAAATAAATAAATACCAGTCTACCAAATTTCACAATCTCTCCATCTACCCTCTATTCCTCTCCTTTATTTATTTCCACAAAGGAAAAGTCCACCCTGAAAATAAGTTGGTTTTAATAGAAGCAGAAAATGTTTCATCATGGAAAATAAATAAATTATGAAACAAATAGGCAATATATTTACAAGAAGAAATTTTGCACTGTCACGTTCCTCTCTTTAGTTATGCCATTATCTTAACTAACTTAGATTTAGGGTGGACTTTCCCTTTAGATAAAGACAAATATATTTTTTTTTTTTTTTTTTCTTTCTCCTTTCCAGGCATTTATTGATTTCACTTCAAGTTCCATACAGTTTAACAAATCATGTTTCAATAATTTTCTCTTTTACATCAATTTAGACATTACAAATATGTTTTTATCATAAATGGTAAATAATACATTTTTTGTTTGTTTTCTTTATGCAAGTAATCATTTATTTGTATGCGAGCGTGAACTTCATTTAAGAATGTAAACCATAGTTTTGTGCTTCTTTCATCTTTTCCTGATTGATTTCTGATAACTATCATTTTATATATGCTCCAAAAAGCTATAGTTAAAATATCATTGATTTTGTCTTCTACATTTATTTTCAGTAATGTGAATACATTCATTTCTACATTTACATTATAAACATATTTTACCATTTGCGTAAAGTTTCTAAAAAATATTTCATTCATTTTACATTCCAATAGAGCATGACATAAATCTTCTCGACAATGGCAAGTTTCACATGTATCACTATCGCTAAGTTTCCACAAAAATAATTTTCTTTTTACTGCGATCAAATTATAAATTACTTTAAAGTTAAATTGTCTTAATTTGTTCTCCTTAATGCACACAACATTTCTTTTATAAACATATTTCCAATCAACATAATAATCTAATTTCTTTACCCAATATGATGGGCCTTCAATTGTGTTTCCATTTTTCGAAAGAAAAATATAAAATAATTTACTTGGTACTTTTTGAATAAGTCTTTCTTTTCCTCCAATCAAAACTAATGGTATTTCTAAACATATTGGTTCCTTCACATTACTCATCCATACTTTGGGTATCGCTTTTTGTAATTTAAAATATTCAAACATTACAATTACTTTCGATTTCTTATTACGAACATTTTCTATTAATGTTGATGTTGTAATAAATCTATTATCAAAACAAACATTTTTCAAATAGATTATTCCACTTGAGTACCAGTTCTTAAAAAAGAAAGGTTTCTTTTCAAATACTACATATTTATTATACCATATAATCTGTTTATCTAAATCAACACTATTATTTTCATTTTGTGTATTCATAATGACCCATGATTTCAGTATTTCTAAATAAAACGGTGGCAATTTGTTAACAAAGTATGTGTCTACCATGAATACATCAATAGAACAATTCATAATTAACTTTAGCCCACCTAAAGATTGAAAATAATAATTTGACATCTCTTTCCAAAAGCCATCTGAACCATCTAATATTTTACCAAGCCATTTTAATCTGAAACTTATAATCAACTTTTCAATATCGATCATCTTAATACCACCTTCATGATAGTCTTTAATAATTGTTTCTCTTTTAACTTTGTCTATTTTTGAATTCCAAACAAAATTATACAAAATTTGTTCTAATCGTTTTCTTACATGTTGTGGTACCGAACAATACATTATCAAATGAACAACTTGACTAATGAGCAGTGTTTTTACAATAAGTACTCTACCAAAAAGTGTAAGGTTTCTTTTTTTCCAATTATCTACAATTCTTTGAATCTTTTGTAATTTTGTTTCCCAATTCTTTTTTACCACCAGTTCCAAATCAGTACTTATATGGACTCCTAAATATTTTACGCTACCTTCAGTCCATTGTAGTCCATATTCATGAAAATCCCATCTTTGTTGTATTGGGCCTAACCATTTCAATATTGTTTTATCTTTATTAATAAGGGGACCGGCTGCCTTTCCAAATGATTCTAGTTCTTTTATAATATATCTTAAAGATGATTTTTCCCGAAAAAATAACGATGTATCGTCTGCATATTGCAGCACTTTTAATTCTATTTTTTTATCACCATACAAAATACCTTTAATTTGTTCATTCTGTCTAATCTTTTCTGCCATTATTTCTACGGCCAATATAAACAACATTGCAGATAGAGGACAGCCTTGTCTTATTCCTCTACCTATCTGAAAACTTCTAGTTTTCCACCCGTTAACCAATACTGAACTTTTTACATCATTATACATCAATTTTACCCAATTACAAAAATCTACTCCTAAGTTAAAATGTCTCAAACATTCTTCTATAAACTGAAATTCAATAGTATCGAAGGCTTTTTTAAAATCCACCATCATAAATGCACCTTCAAACCCATTTTCATACACAAATTCAAACACATCTTGTGTTAGTCTTACATTAAAACCACTTAATCTATTTTTTATATAACCAACCTGATTCTCATGTATAATACTTGGTATAACTTTTTGCAGTCTGCTCGCCATAACAGCAGCCATTATCTTATAATCATAATTCAACAATGTTATCGGTCTCCAATTATTCAAATTTTCTATTTCTCCTTTTTTATAAATCAATGTAATAATTCCGTACTTTTGCGTATCTGACATCATACTTTTATCAAAATTTTCATTCAGTGCATTAACAAAAATATAGTCAATATCGTTCCAAAATATTTGATAAAATTCTATTGTTAAACCATCTCCACCTGGAGCCTTATTCTTTTTCATCTGAAATATTACTTTACGACATTCTTCTATTGTTATTAAACCTTCACAATTGTTCTTATCTATTTCGGATAATTTATTAACTCTACATTGTTCAAAATATTTATTAATCTCAGTTAATTCTATTTTTTTACTAGCGTACAAACTTTCATAGAATGACACTACCTCATTCTGTATCTCATCTTGTTTTTCAATAAACTTTCTATCTTTTCTCAACCTTACAATATTCTTTTTCTCACCATTTTTCTTTTCTAAACCCATAAAATATTTAGTGTTTCTTTCACCTTCTTCAAGCCACTTAACTCGTGCTCTAATTGATGCTCCTTTACTATCTTTTACATACATTTCTTCCAATTTATTTTTCGTTCGAATATATTCATCTTTAGTGTCTTCATCTATTCTATCTTCAACGTCTACTATATTTTGAAGTATTTTAATTTTTTGTTCTAATTTTTTCCTTAACACATCAGCATTTTTTTTTTGTTTAGCACAAAATCTTTGTGTAAATTCGCGGGATCTTATTTTTATAAGTTCCCATCTTTCAGAAAAACTAACATTCTTTTTTTTAATATTATCAACAATGTTTCTTATTTGCTCTTTATAATCATCATCCTTCAGAACATTATTATTTAATTTCCAATATCCGGGACCTTGCTGATTTTTTCCCTAACATTAATTTTATAAAAATAGCATTATGGTCGCATCGTATTGCTGGACGAATATCTGTTGCTACTACCTTAGAATTTAAGTTATTACTTATTAACCAATAATCAAGGCGTGATGCAACATTCAAAAATAAATTTCTCCACGTAAACTGTTTTTTTAGTGGGTTTCTTTTTCTCCATATATCACATAAATCAAATTTTTTAATCAAACATTTTAAATTTATAGGGGTCTTATAATAATTATTTTTGTTCTCTTTTACATCATTATGAGTACAAAGTATTGAATTATAATCTCCACCTATTACCAATTCGTGGTGTTGCTTTCTATTTTTTTGAATCCAACAAGCAATTTTTTAAAAAAAAGATAAAGACAAATATATTACAATCCATTCCAAGACAGACAGTAACTAGGAGAATTAGAATAGCTTTTTCCCGGGGTAAAATTAAACTAGATTCATGCTGAGGGCATTATGCCTCCATGCCACCTTTTGTAGCCGACCAGTGCCCCGCAGCTCAGGCGACACTAGCCTGATGATCTTCGTTAGCCGAAGTGCTTGTGCCGTATCGGTCTCTTTTCGTTAAATTATTTATCAACTTCTAATGTGTTTTTGGTAAACTTTCAAGGTGCTACTCATTCCTTATCTATTTCGGAATTAATTCCTCTAAATAAATTAATTTACTGTGAGTTTAGTTTCCATGTAAACAACAAAATCCAGATAAAGTACGTGTCACTACATCGCATCAAAACAAACTTTTCGCACAACGATAAAACAAGCGATCTGATTGGCCCTAGCTTATGGAACACTGTTACGTTCTAATGAGAGATGCACTGGGATTGGATTATTTTTCAGAGAGTGTTACAAAACAAAATTCCAAGTTTTTTCTACTTTTTGAAAAAATGTGCACTTTTTGAGCTTGACGAGTTATGAATTTGTGTTCAGTGAATTTTTCACTACCCACATGCCAAAATTCAGGTAGATACGAGATTTGAAGCACGAAAGTCAAGAAATAAGGCGATTTTCACGGTTCGGCCCGCGGTCTAATGGTACAGAATTTGCGTGTGCTCGGCTCAACAGTCGGGTACATCGATCGCGTGGCGCGCCGACCGGACGTGTTCAGCTACGGCAATTGTACTTTTTACCAAAAGCGTTTTGAGATGATGATTTTCAATGATAATTATCTTCATACTAAAGGGACATTTGAAAAAATCTCACCCTATTTTATTCTTCTCTTACCATGAGCTAAACAACACAGCAGAAGAGAAATGAGGAAGCTCCAAGTAATTTTCGTGGAGTTAGGCACTTTACTTGGACCACTTTAAACTGCATTTATTTATTCATGATTCACCAATGTTGCATCCTTTTTTAAACATGTACATGTATGTCCCTCCATTATTTTCTAAAACAAACCTACAAATGTGTGATGAAGAAAGTGTAGTTGGTATTGCGTGTCTTTGCAATGACAGAAACGGACCAAAGACAATTCACGATAATGAGACTAAGACCACAGCTTGCTTTAATATAGAGCTTGTTTTAATATAGAGCTTGTCAGAGCCCAGTTGCAGAAAAAGATACAATCGATTGTAAGTTACAATTAATTGTATGTCAGAAAATGTGTGCTTTACAACCAATCAGATTTGCCCATTTAGAACACATGATCTGACTTACAATGAATTGTAACTAACAATTGATTGTATCTCTTTCTGCAAATCCTATAAATAGGCACATGGCTTCATTTTAGATCTCAATACCTGTGCCTAATAGATAATAGTCATAGTGCCTTGATTGTACAGAACAAATTAACTGAAAGCAAACAAAATATCCTAACCTGAATTTGTTTGTTTATTTGCTAAGAATATACTACTGACGGTATGATAACGTTGGACAATTTTAAAGCCAATGAAGGTAAAAAGTAGCACATTGCTAATGGTGACATGCTCCTTTCAAAATAAATATACATATACATTCACTAGAAACTAAACAAAAATATGAACAGAACTAGCCTTTTCCAAATAGGTGGTGTAATGATTCACTCTCATGGACAAGTGTAACTACAGGGCCCCGTTTCATGAAGCTTAATCCAGTTGTTGTATACTGTATGGCCAATTATTGTAACAAGTAGGTCAACAACCAATCAGCAAGATGCATTGCATCTGTTGCCATGGTAGTTACAATAATTGGACGCTTACAACAGTTGCAGAAGTTTTATGAAACAGGCCCCAGATGTTTTTCCATAAAACATGTTACAGGATTTGAATGCACAGTCCAACCATTCAAGAGAAAAGAGAAGAGTGGTCACTATAGACTACCTATTACTATAGATAGGTTACCTAACATGTTTTGTGGCCACTTTTAGGCAGGTTGGGTTACCTATAAACATGATTTGTTGCCACTATAGGCAGGTTGGGTGCTATGGACAGGTGGCAACTAATACGGGTTTGACTGTTGTTCTTTTCTCTGTTCCCAGTTGAGCCCCGATGGATTCATCCAGGCAGCGTTGCAGCTGGCATACTACCGGGACTCTGGTGGCAAGTTTGCCCTCACCTACGAGTCTTGCGCTGTCAGGCTCTACAGGGACGGGAGGACTGAGACTGTGCGGTCATGCACCAAGGAAGTGACAGAGTTTGTCTTGTAAGTTGCACTGTTTGTTTGTTTGTATGTCTGTCTGTAGTGTTAGTTTGTGTTCGTTTCTTTGTTCATGGTGACCTATCAGTCTTGCGCTGTCAGGCTCTACCGTGATGGGAGGACTGAGACTGTGCGGTCATGCACCAAGGAAGTGACAGATCATGTCCTGTAAGTTGTACTGCATGTATATTTGTTTGTATATTTGTTTTTGTCTGTTTGTTTGCTTATTTGTTTGTTTGTTTGTTTGTTTGTTTGTTTGTTTGTTATCAGTCTTGCATTGTGACGCTCTACATGGACGGAAGGAAGGAGACTGTGAGGTCATGTACCAAGGAAGTCGCACAGTTTGCCCAGTTTGAATATGGAAAACAAAGAGCTTAGCAAAGCAACCAAGCAGGACTACCTGAAACAGTCCATCTCAAAGCACCAACAGATGTTCAAAGAGTGTATTAATGTCATGCTTTATTGATTTATTATTAGCCACTATATTTGTTATTTGTTGATTTTGTTTTTGGTGTTCCATAAATCCACAGAGCTATGGAAAACAAAGAGCTTAGCAAAGCAGCCAAGCAGGACTACCTGAGTCGGTCCGTCTCCAAGCACCAAGATACGTTTAGAGAATGCATGAACGTGGATAGGTATCTCTTGCCCTACTAATGTTTGTTTGTTGGTTGTGTTTTCCTTCTATAAATCTACAGAGCGATGGAGAACGAAGAGCTAAGCAAAGCAGCCAAGCAGGACTACCTGAGTCGGTCCGTCTCCAAGCACCAAGACACATTCAGAGAATGCATGAACGGGGAAGGTGTGGACAGGCATCTCTTTGCGCTATACGTGGCATGCAAGGGATCAAATATGGTAAGTACTTTTCTTTTAGTATTATTTTATGCTGCAAGTTCTGTTTGCTATAATCATGATTCCTTGATTGATTGATCGATTGATTAATTGATTCGTTCATGAGTCCATCCATCCATCCAACAATTCATTCATTCATTCATTAGTTGGTTCATTAGTTTGTTCGTTTGTTCATTCATTGATTCATTCATTGATTCATTCATTGATTCATTCATTCATTAATCCATCTACCCATCCATCCATTTATTCATATCATATGTAATTATCTATGAGAGCTGTTTGTACCTTTAAAAACCCTTTGGTTTTTGTACAGTGTAGATTTGTAAGTAATACCTATTGTTCAGGGTGGGATGATCTAAACTTGTATCCCCTTGAACAATAGGTATTACGTAAAGATCTACACCAGTAGCCCTTTGGATAGATAATCTGCAGTGTAATGTATTTTTATGCAAATCTGTATTTCTGAAGAAAAAAATTGATATGTAAACAGGGTTCACACAAGACCTGGAAAATCTGGAAAGTAATGGAATTTGAATTGTTTGTTTTCCAGGCCTTGAAAATCAGGGGAAAATGACACTGAGCTTATGGGTCATGGATAGTCATGAAATTTCATCTTATCTGCATTTCTTCAGCACTGAAATACAAATAAAAATTTGTAGAACTTCTAAGAGTACAAAAATACTTAAGGAAATCAAATAATCTTGTTTGTGTACCCTGGTGAAAAGTCATGAAATTCTTGCCATAAAGGTCATGGAAAGTCATGGAATTTGACTTGAAAATAAGTGTATGAACCCTGGTAAATATTAAATGCAACTTATCTCTGTCTGTTTATGCGCCCAGGAATGTGAGTTTCTGAAGCACGCCCTCACCCTGCCCTGGACGCTGTCTACGAGTCAGATCCCACAGAACCAGATGGTTGGACGGGTCAACGTCAACGAACCTGGCTACAGAGACAAGGTCAGTAGTACAATAAACACAACCACGGTCAGAAAATGGGTCAGACTGTCTTAGTGATTTTTCATAAATTCTTTCTTCAGCTTGGGTTATAATATACTGTACAGTATGATGCGCCTCTGAATAGAATGTCTAGATTGATGGCGCAATATAAATGCTTGCCTATTATTATTACTATTAATATTGATTTGATGCAGTTGATGGTCATACTTTTGTTCTGTTTTTGTTGTTGTTGTTGTTGTTTTGCATGTGTGAGTGTTTGTTCAGGCTAAGTTTGATATGAATACAGTATGTGTAATGTATCATTGCAATTTGTGGCTAGGTTTCCTTGCTTTTGGTATGTACATTATACATGTATTTGCTTGAAATCACATAGAAGGACCAACGATAACCTTGACTTCATGTCAATTTTAATAACCAGGACAGATCAATCTCTGGGAACTGTCTAGAGTTAAAATTTCTTGTAACAAAAATAGTTTATTGTTATTCTGTAGGGTCATTCCTAACACAGTGTATGCAATAATAAGTGGGCATAACAAGAGAATATCACTGCTATCTTTTTTAATATCATACTAAGAATTGTTTCCTTTATTTGTTGTTCTTCCATGCAACAGGCGTGTCCTGGAGGTGGGTTTGCCCCGGTGTCGGACCACGGGTACGGCATTGCCTACATGATCCCCGAGGACACCCGGCTGTTCTTCCACATCTCATCCAAGCACTCGTCTCCAGCCACTGACACACAGAGATACCTGAACCATCTGCTAGGGGCCCTTGCCGACATGAAGGCTCTCTATGAATGAGGTTTCTCATTCTGAACTTCAAATACTTTTCATGCTCTACCTTTATGTGCTGGGACACCAAAACGGGGCTTCAGTAGCAAAGACAACGGGATACCTTCCATATCTCCTCCAAGATTGTGTCCTACTCTGTGGACCAACACCCAGAGATAATTCATCCATCTTCTACAGACCCTAGCTGACATGAAGGCTCTTTTTGACTGAACCTTCCCATACAGAACTTTTCATTCTCTACTTTTTGTGTTGGGACACCAAAACGGGGCTTCAGTTGAAAAGACGAGAGGATATTGTCCTACTCTTGGACCAACACCCAGAGATACCTCGACCATCTTCTAGGGGCCCTAGCTGACATGAAGGCTCTCTATGACTGAACTGTCTCATTCTGAACTTCAAATACTTGTAAATCCATATATTCTAACTCAATGTGTCTGGGTAGAATGTCAGGACCACAGTTGCCAAGACCAGAGGACACTGGACTGTTCTTCCATATCTCATCCAAGAAAGTTTCCTCCTCTGTTAACAACACCCAGCGATACCTCAACCACCTGCTGTAAAGGGTGATAAGTCTTTGATCTTTAAAAAAATTATGCTGCTTCCCATTTCTATTTGTGCCATTCTTTGTTATTACATTATTTATCTTGCAACTGAAAAACTGACATGCTGCTGGGTTTTGTTTATAGGTTTTGCCAAAAGTATGGGTTCTTATGATTCTGCTTACTGTCTGAGTGTGTTAACCGGTTCAGGGATGGTCTAGAAAATCATTTGACTGGGGACTATGGAGAATAAATGCTATGTTAAACTCAATAGAAGTTGATTCAGTTTAAGCCAGATTTTGTTTGTATCTTGCATGTTTTGATGCAAGTCCATGCCAAAACTTGAGATACCCTACGACTTCCCGTAGACTTTTGTGAGGTGTGAAAGCAACCGTCAAGGGCAGCATAATTCAGGGGGGAAAATAATATTTATTTTTCAGGGGCATCTTTTTGAGCTCGCCTGCATTAAAATAGCACTCTAAAATGGGTTCTGCATTGAACTCTGTGCAAATTTACAGGGGCACTTTTATGATTAGGGGGCTTTTTTTTGGCATTTCGGGGGCTATGTATTTTTTTGCACTGGCAGCATTTTACCTAAGCAAATCAGAGTCAACTTGCCTAGGATGGTCAGCCTTTGCTATTTACCAGGGTTAATTCATAATGTAATGATTGTAGTAAGTGTATATAAATACTCGATATTGTCAAATTAAATGAAAGGAGAATGAAATAGTTGTTGCCAATTTACTGTCAGTTGTAGCTTACGAAAAGCCGACCAGAAAGATGATTAAATATGTACAGATGTCATGCAATGTTATTAGACATATGGGACACTTAAATGTGTTTATGCCTCTGAAATGGGGAATGTTTGTCAATATAGAATATTACAAGATGTAGGTTTTCATCACTTTGGAAATTACAAAAAATTAATATTTTATTTCAACAAGTTCTATAGAAAATATTGAAGACAAAAATGAAAATGATGATAGAATATGACTTGGGTGCAATGATAGCCTTGCGTCATGTTTAGGGCACTTAAATGACTTGCACTCATAGTCTCTGTAATTAACAAACCTTCACTATCTCTACCATTAAAACAAAGAACAAAAATCCTACTAAACCTCAATATTCTTTCTCAGCATGCTATTAAAAAAAAATCCAACAAGTTTATGCTTTGGAATAATTTCATTGTAAATAGACAAAATTTAGATTTGCATGAATACACTAGTTTGATCACTTTGTAAATATAAAATGTACATTTTAGAATTTAATATTATTGATATAAAATGATAGTGATGAATTTCAAAAATTTGATTTGAAAGTATGATTCCCTATTTGTAAATATGTATTTATGTTGATCTACTTTATATCTCCCACCTTGTAGCAATTACGAGGCCTTCTAATTTTCACGAAAAATTGTGTACATTAATATTTTGTGGTGTCAGATTAAAGACTTTTAACATAAGTTTTGCATGAAATTATCTAGATGATCATGTTTGCTATTCATTCAACTGGCATGCTATGTTTTTAAATGAAATTTGTTGTTTACATTTTGTTTACATTTTTAAGGTTCATATCAGGAATGAAATCAATTCAAATGAGTTTCTAGTTCTAATATAGATACATTATAACAATTTATACACAGATACGCAAAATGAAATTATGGGACCAAATCTTTCTGGTTATTATACTCCTTCATCAAAAACTCCTTTTTTTTAAATATATACTTTTCATGTTGGTTGCCAGAGATGTACCCCTATGATGTACGTAGGATATGGGCATTCATGTCTGTTTGTATTTGTATGTGTGGTAGCATTGCTGAGAAAAAAATATGTAATATATACATGTAGATTAAGGTGTTGTAGTGGTCTTAATATTACGAGGTATTTTATTAAAATACGTTTTTGCAGTACCAGCAGAGATACGGCAGCTTATAATCATGTAAACATTGTATAAAATTGTTTTAACTGTTCAGTTTTACATTTTGCTTGAAATGCATGTACCAAGAGTGTACTTTTTATGTGTAGTGTGAAAAATCCCTTCTGTTTGTCTCTCTGTAGCAAAATGGTGTTCACATTGTGTGCAATGGTATATACATGTATTGATGCAAAAGCTAGTTAAATATATCATGCATATATCAACTTGTTCATCATCGGCCACAAATAATAATTGGTGGTATTGTGCAAGAAAAGGAGCTGCTATAAAGCACAAACTTCTATTTATATTTCCAGCGGTGCATTTTGGAATATATATTCGTAAACAGTAAGCTATTATTTTTTTACACTGACGCCTATTTATTCCTTAACATGATATTGGCTGCTTAAACTTCAAGGTGTTTCTTTCCTTTTTTCTAGGTTGTTTTCATTTTATGGTAGAAAATCTGAGGTTTTCTTGCTCCATGATTATTTTCTCTATGATTGCCTTTTAAAGGAAAGAGCATTATCTAGTTGTGTGTCTGCTACTAGGTACGTGAAATATAAAGTGGCATCGTGGGTACATAGTTGTACGCTTGTGCATAGATGTATAATAGTTCTCGAACATTCTATTCATTTATTTATTATACTTTAGCAGTATCCTAACTTATTCGAGTGTAGCCAATATACATGTATAGTTCGCCTGATGTAATTTCTATGTATTCATATAATGTAGAATATATCATATGACGTGCTATTTATTTTATTTGGGTGCTTCACTATTTCTGAATGTGCTTATATGCTTGAAGTCGATTCATGTTTTTTAAATGGAAGCCTATTTTACGGTTTAGAGGTATTTAATTCTGGGGTAAAATTTGGGGGTAAAACTTCTGGAAGTTGAAATTATGGAATTGCTGATTTGAATAACCTGCCAATATTCAAATGAATGTTGGTGTGTACAACTTGTACTGATCAGAATTGAAATGAAGTACCTCATGTTGTTAGCAGTGGTTTAAACAATTTGGGATCATGTCCTTCAGTTAAAAATTATATTTTTCTGGTTTATTTCAGGTTACGTAATCTGAACAACCATGGCAAAATGCATTGTGTTCATTGTGTCAGCTGTGTAAAATGGTTTGTTAATATGATGAATTCACATACAATATGAAATTGTTTATTTTTATTGTGACCATCACAAGCATTGAATATTGAATATGAATTGTAAAGCGCTTACAGATGATTATCAATCATCTTAGGCGCTATATAAATCAAAACATTATAATTATGATTATTATTAAAAGGGTTTCAGGGACAAACGACCAGCACAAGGGCTTTCCATCTCAGTTGGTTGAGCACCGGTCAAGCAATCCGGAGGTCTCCAGTTCATATCCCTGGGAGACTCTTTTATTTTCCTTGCTCATTCTGTATTTATATTATTTATTTCTGGTCACTTTCCCTATTTTTGATTATAAGTTTTTTTTTCTGTAATTGATTGTAAACAAACATGTCAATTTACTTCTGTGGGCTTTGTTTCTTACCATACATTACATAGCAGCTTAACATTATTTTAAAACTAAATCTTTGCAATTCTTTCAAATCATATGGTTTTCATATTTGCATTCGTGTGTGACACTTTGAATTAATTAATTTCTTTTTATTTCTGTGTGTGACATTGCCAATTCAATTGCTTCCCTTTTCATTTTTTAAACAAATTATTTATCA
This sequence comes from Echinarachnius parma, assembly GCA_037951105.1. Classification (NCBI taxonomy): domain Eukaryota; kingdom Metazoa; phylum Echinodermata; class Echinoidea; order Clypeasteroida; family Echinarachniidae; genus Echinarachnius; species Echinarachnius parma. The sequence continues at coordinate 41,061 of JBAMJV010004102.1, forward strand.
GTTTGATCTTCCATAATTTGTATAGATATTACGCGGTTTTGATTTCTCTCCTTTTTCTACAATTTATCAAATCTTTATCACTCTATCAAATGATATTTTAAGACTTGTTTGGCATGTTGCACTGTATAATCACACTTGCATGATTTGTATATATTATTCTTTATGTGTGTGTTTCTTATTTTTGTTTATCTAAAATTGTTGGTGATATAATTATGTAAATATTATATTCTGAATTTTTATTATGTACAGTATCGTGTAGGTTTTGATTTGGTGAGATCATTGAAGTATAAAATTGTGTTTCAAGGGCCCAGTTGCAGAAAGAATTGCAATCTATTGTGAAGTCAGAAAATGTTCATTTGAACCAATCAGATTTGCCCGTAAAGTCACGTGATCTGACTCTCAATCGATTTCAACTTTACAATCGATTGCAACTCTTTCTGCAACGGGACCAAGGTATTCACGTAGATGTGCGATCACTGAAGTTAGAATTGTGTTTCGATGTTTGTACATTAATACATGTTATCCAACAGTGATCATTGCAAGTACACAGTGTACGTACATATATTTCTGTTGTAGCGGAATGCCCCTGGTGATGTGTACAAAAATATAAAAAATAAACTACCATGCAACTGGTGTGCCATAATTCAGATGTGGCAGATTGATTTTTTTCTTGTCTACTAACGTTATATAATTATATATGTGTGGTCATATACATATGAAGAAATGTATCCATAAGACTGAATGAATTATAATTCAGAATATCTTTGATCATTCATCTCACACGATGGAAAGGTTAAAGTGATCTATTAACTTTGTTCCATTTCAACCAAAATCACTCGGAGCTTTCACACTTCTCTTGTACCTTGTTGTTTGGCTTATGGTAACAGAAGAATGAAATGGGTTTTGATTTTTCAAATGTCTCCATAATCGTGGAAGACTGAATTTGAAATCGTCCATAGACGGTTTCCGACCAAATTTGAATGAAATAGGTACCATAAAGGTGTTGCCATTCGCTCACTTCTTTGATTGAATGACAACACAGCTAAAAGTTGACATTTTCATGGACTGATTTATGCAATAATCGAACGCCCCAATACTTGTTTACATAATATTTTGAAGACACTGATCATTGGGATGAAATTATACGATTTTAAGCGCCACGAAAATTGGCCTTTTCTATGCCTGTATCCGCTCGGTTAGGCTCGCCATTGACTTTGTACGTGTGTGACCTGTCTCGCGTTTTCTGTCGATTACGTGCAAAGTCAATACTGAGCGGATACCAGGATACATAGCAACTACATGTACGCAAGCCTCCCTTAAAATCATTAGTTGTCCCGTTTCCGGGATTATTTGTTAAAAACGATACTTACTAGTGTCATGCTAAGATCCTGGGCTACCACGCCGTGATTCCATTCCGCCTCTAAAATCAATAGGTGATATTTCCGACACAAATCAGAAGATGGTCTAAAAAAGTGACGCAAATTTCTAAAAACAAGATATCCGCGAGCTAAATTCATCTTGGTGCAAAGAACTGTCCTTTTTCCCCTTTAAATTTAACGTAATGACTTGAACTTTTGGGGTTACATTCCGAAAATAGAAAACACCGCGCATACGCTTGCACAGCGCGCGTACTGCGCGCAGTAAGGAAGTAGGTCACTTTTCAGGGGTGAACGTGCATAATCTGCCTCGGGATGAGAGAAAAGGGTGCGCGGATGCCAAAACTTGTATGGTATATGATTGAAGTCAAACATTACTTTTGGGGGAAAATATAAAGTTAATGAATCACTTTAAACCTGGCCTTCCATAAAAACAGTGTTCGTCTAACCCATGACACATTTAAAACGTGGATTTATTGGTAAATGCCAAAGCGTCAACCTATGAATGTTGTTTAGTGTGTGTGGAATTGTTTGAAATTAATTGTTTCTAAAGTTACACATACACAAATAAACATAAGTAACCCTCTTTTAAATAATAGTGAATATTTTTTTATTCAACGCTCCACTGTACAGCATGAAACTTACAGAATACAAACACACAGAGACTCGATATACAATATATATATACTGGACAAAATATACATGTGCAGTATATATAGACTGATTTGCTATTATGAGTAGGTATGCACATAATTATTACAAGAAGCTTAGATTACAGTCGATACAGAAATTAAAACTTGTCACAATCGAATGAGAATATTACAGTTGATGACAGTAGTAAAATCAAAAGGCACTAATTATAATCATAACTTTATTTTCAACGCATAAATAACATTGATAACATAAAATAATCAATTATTGGCAAAGAAGGATAACTTTCAGTGCATTTTGTTGTTGTTGCAGCTGTTGGAAATCTTAGCAGAGATACATTGCTTAGCAGACAGAGGCAGTGGGTGGAATTCACAAAGGAGGTTTGTAGGAAGTTTGTACAAACCTTGGTTTTACCATGGTCTACATGTACATCTATGGAATGCTGCTCGTATACAAGTAAATTGTAAATCAACATTGTTCACAAGTAAGGAGTTTACATTCTTTCTCCATTAGTTAACAAATGGCATTCCATAGATGTAGACCATGGTCAAACCATGGTTTGTACAAACCTCCTACAAACCTTCTTTGTGAATTCCACCCATATGGCCTGTATTCATAAATGAGGTTTGTACAAACCATGGTTTACATCTATGGAATGCCAATTGTAAACTGATGGAGAGAGAATGTAAATTCCTTACTTGTTAACAATGTTGATGGTACACATTCTCTCTCCATCAGTTTACAATTGGCATTCCATAGATGTAAACAACGGTTTGAACCATGGTTTGTACAAACCTCCTTTGTGAATACGGGCCAAACGCATCATACAGAAAATGTTCTCAATTCCTGTGGGTGGATGGAGGAAGAACAATTTGCAAAGCCTACTGGCCTAGTCCCACAGCACTGTATCGCCTTCCGTGTCCTATCCGCTTGACAGGAGGTACTAGAAGAAAACAAAATGATTCAATCGACCAAGTTCAGAATGGAATAGTAGGATACTTTTAATTTGGCTCCATTTTGAACATAGACCTACCAGCATGGTTTTTAAAAAGAAACTTTTTGCTAGATTCTGACTGTTTCGCCACATTTTGGTCGGATAGGAAACGGAAGGAGAAACGGTGCAGTGCGACTAGGCCGTGAAGCATGTTTTTCTCTTTTACTGAGATATATGTTCTGAATTTTATTATTAAACTGGTCTAGCATTGCTAAATAAATGCCTCCTTATTTATGTTATAAGAGATGGAAAACGGGCAATAGACAATGCAAATTCCTTTACTTGTTTCATGATGATATTTGAGATATACTGTTCTGAATGTCATTGCAAACTGGTCCAAAAACAGAGAAATTCTATCAAGGGACAGCAACTGAATGATGTTCAAGCATAATTCTTCAGATTCAATAATAATAAAAGAATATAAATGTTATAGCTTTGAAATAATCAATAATTTTCTAGCACGAAGCAGCAAAATATAGTAAAATAATAACTATGGCTTTAAACATTTTCTTTTAGATAATTATACAGATACCTGTACACATATATATGATGCGGTCTAAACATATACACACATGAGCTACACACTTTACAATATTGCATGAACACAATCTCTTTCTAAAAATGTATAACACTTTTATGTATTTACACAAAACAACAGTGATAAAACGTTACACACATAATAGAAACAACATATTCAAAACACAGTATATTCCACATTTGTGAAGCACATGTTTCTTTTCACGAAGCAAGTACAATTTAAAACATTAAAAGAATATCTTTAATTATAAAAAGATCTTTTTAAATGTTTGTAAAAACTGGCATACATATAATGTATATCTTTGAGGGCTATTTACAATACTTACATTTACATTTACAAATAGAAAATACATGGATTAAAACTTGTGCAATTATTCTTAACATAATGATGTTACATAAATATGTAAAAACGATCACATGAGTTACCATAATCATTTGGTTAGTTCTGTATTTGGTTTTAAAACCTTATGCTTACTTTTGGCTGTTAACGCCTCAACAATCTTCACTTCTGGTATAGTAATGCTACATATTAACTAGGGAATTATATAAGACTAGCTGTACCCGCGGAAATCCGCGGGTTTTTGAAAGAGAAAGACGATGATGACATAACAGCAATTGAAAACTTTACTAAATATCCCACAGTCATCATCACAGTAAGACAAAATAGACTCGGGCGATTCAATCCCACCCCACAACCCTTCGGGGCCCCGTCCAACGATACATCCGACCAATGTATAACAAAATCATGATGGTTTAGTATCCACGCAAAGTTATTCAGTTATCCCCCCATATTTCATTATGATCCATAATGTTCCGCTTGTATTAAAATAGATACAATAATATATGTTCGTGTTCTTGCTAATAAAGTAGCTTCGCCGCACCCCCCCCCCCCCACCCCCCGCGGCTCCAATTGCCTGTATGACAAATAACCCGTCGTGTCCCCTACACGTTTCATATCATAAACTAAGTTCTCCCGCGTATACCTTTGTTCATATTCTTGAAGATATTACCTCCCCCGTCCATTCTACCCCTACCCCCCCCCCCCCCTCCACCCCCTAGGCGTCTCTTCTGGTACTGCATTGTAGCTTCGTGGCTGAGTTAATACATCTTACCACAAGCTGGCGCAATTATAGTATCGTGTACGGTAGGGCGAATGAGATAGTGACCAGAGACGATGGTCAGCAGGTCAGTGAGCTATGCAAATAAACTACGGTTCGGTGGGGTAATTAGATGACTGCGCGACGTGTATGCACGGCTGTACAGCCATCGCGCGTTGTATAACCGCAGCTAAATTGAAGTTGTCGCATTTTGTCGTCTATGCACTTACAAACACGATGCCAATCGGCAATAGCGATCATTACCATACCATCCGCGTAATATAAATATTGATATTTATCAAATCTTGGGTAGTTTCGCAACGTGTTATATCTAAAATAGTTTGTCGATATATAATTTGTTTTATCTACTCCAATTTATATTCTTAAAAATACATTTACGGCGATATATCGTTAGTCAATGCTCGGCGTCTTAAACGGGCAATTGACATTGCTGACTTTCCCTTTTCTTCGATCTGGACGACGACCACGGGGCGGAAGCGACTCGGGAATGCCTTATTGTCCTCCGCAAAACGTATATCCTTCGATCGCGACGGTCGGGAAGTCGCCGAATCCTCGGGGTGAGGATATCTCGAGTGGGAACCATTTTGGGGGGTTGAAGCTTACCGTATTAATATAATAGATGCAAATGAATGCCTTTTATATCAGAAGGCAAATTGATTTACTCTTTAAAACACCCACAGACACATGCACACTTATAATCCACAACCAATTTAGTGAGACTAATTTGAAACTAAAGGAAAACAGTTTTAAAACAAATTTAAAAACTTCTGGAATATTTTCTAGTAGGAATGTCATTGTTTATACCATGGGAAACAATCCTTCTGTTGTCCTATGTTATAGAATTGCTTTTTTTTCCCTTCAATATAATAATTTCACACAGTATCAACATACAGAAAGGGAATGTTCTAACCCAGCAAAATGATTCATGATTTAAAAAGAGGAATGCTATTATTAATAAAATGTATTGTATTTTGTTTTCAGAACAGATATAAAATAATTGGAATGCACTAGATGGTAATGTGGGTGTGGAAAGTGATAATTATACATTGTCATCAACACGATTAAACATACCGTCCTAATCATTTATTTATATCATCTGACTTTGTAAAATACGCGTCGTTGATTGGCTGAACACGGTCACATGACTGGGGTGTCAATTTGTTATGACACCATGGCCAGAGAGTTATGACACCCCTCTGGTGTGCGCTGCAAAAGAGATTGCATTATGACGTCACAATGAGAACCACAGGTACACGTATAACCTACATGTACCGTATGTCGTTTTTGACTGATTTCATTTTCAAATGCATGAATTTGTATGAGCCGGCGGATTTAGCCAGATGATATAACAGTTGTTAACTTTGTTGTTGGGGAAAATCACAGAATGTTCCCTTGGGATTTAAAATGCTATTTCGTGAAGAAAATAAGTCCCTCGACTTCGTCTCGGGACTTATAATCTTCTCTCAATAGCATTTAAAATCCCTCGGATGGAAAATTCCGTGATATTCCCTCCACCACCAGTTAACAACTGTATAATGACTGCTATTTATTTGTCATACAACTAGGGTGCAAGAGTATACAATAACAAAATAATGTGAGTACAGCTGAAAGACATTAAAGGGATCTAGTATTAAACTTTGTTGACATGTGCAAAAAGTGATGAGTGGTTGATGCAATGTATATTGTTGTTATCTGACATGTCCACTGGGTCTTGTGTGACAATTTCAAGTTAAACGGACGTTATATGGCCGAGTAATGAGGAAAAATGCAAAGTGATATTCACTAACTCATTGCATTCACTTTAATGTGTGGCTGCCTCTTTGGGGTTGTATACTATTAAAACATCACTTTAAATACATGTTCACCTCAAATTATCATCATTATTCTGTCTCTTAGCTTAACATATGACCCAGGGAAAACTTTCTTATCAAATTATCATCATAATGTAAATAATTAAAATACATACATGTATGTATCTCATTCTTAAATGATTCTAAGAAAGTAAAGTTAGGTAAGGTTGTTAACCAATTGGGTGTTGATCATGCCCCCAACAATACTTTGAATATAACATTTAGTCGAAGTAGTCATGAATTTATTTAAGAACATAGTTGTTATACAAAAATGAACAAAGCAAAATACACAAAAAGTACAAATTAATAATATATCTTGCTTTTAATTGTTTTAAATGTTTTCTTGAGAGGAAATATTTCAGTTTTTGCCTCATGTTTAGTTGTACACTATGTATAATAAGTTCAATTAACTTAAGTCACTTTGAGTCAGTATCATGTTATAAATTAGTTACCAAACTACATGTACCAACCAACCAACCTACTGATAATTACAGTTGTAGTCAAATTCAAACCTTACTAATTAATCAACACACATTGGCATGTAAACATATCAGTAATGTTTAAATTCCTCTTAACCTAATTGGTTCTAGCATCTAAATTGTTAGTAAACCCTTTAAATAATAAGCTATTCACTACATTATCATAAAGTAACATGGAATGGTATAAAGGTAATTTGATCTAACTAATTGTCGTAAAGGAATCAAAAGGAAATATGAAAATTATGGCAAATAAATATTTCAAGCATATTTGAAGAATCCCTGGGTTAATATACACATACTATGTAAATCATTTGAGAATTTGAGATGTTCTTCTAGTTTTAGGTATAATCAACCCACAGATTTGGCAAAAGATATCAACAAAATTACATGATTATCCTATTTCACAACATTTCAGCAACAACAAATCAAATATACATACATATGCAATGTATACTGTATTTTCTTTTTCTTCCATTATGAAAACATTTCATAGAAATTTGTATAGAAAGACATCAATTGTCAATGCATCATGCACACAAACTGAGCAATACATCCACTCAAAACCCTACATATACATGTACATGTATGTGATATAACGATAGCACAGTTTTGCTAAGTTTGGTTGCCTAATAACAGTGACTGAAACAGAACATCTAAAAACAAAACAGTTATACAAATACGAAAGAATCACTGAGGAATTTCATACAAAAAACAAAAGTATTCTAAAATCTTTGGTTTGAGTAGATAAGGAAAATACATGCGGTTATTTCAATATTGAATTTAAAATGAACTTGACGCTAGAAAATCAGCTGAAAGCCAAATAATTATTTCCAGTTGAGCTATTTTTGTTCCATTCTCTCTCAGATGCAAACCTCAACAGAATTCATACAAATAAAAAATGACATTCAGTGTATTTGACATGATATTTTGATATATTGAAGTCTAGAATTTGAAATGCCCATTGATATTATGCACAAGAATTGCACACGACATACTTGGTTGACTGTTATAACTCCCTCTCGAGCTGTTGTATCATCAGGGCCCGGTTGCATAAAAAGATACAATTACTTGTACGTCAGATCATGTGTTCTAAATGCGCAGATCTGATTGGTTGAAACGTGCACATTTTCTGACTGTAGGTTACTTGTTCTAGCTCTCTCTAGCTGTCGTATCCTCTGGTCTTTGAGCAGAATCTTGGGCTTTTTACAAGCAGCAACAAGAAAAACATTCATCATCATCATCAGAATATACAAAGATGATGATATTAACTGTCTCTTTTAATGAATCTAGTGGGTAAAAGACCAGTGTCATTATCCATTTGATTCATTGGTTGCCTGTTCTAGCTCCCTCTCTAGTTGTCGTATCCTCCAGTCTTTGAGCAGAATCTTGGACTTTTTACAAGCAGCAAAAATAAATACATTTATTATCATCAACAGAAGTAACAATGACGATATTAACTGTCTCTTAAATTTACCTAGATGGTCAAAGACTGGTGTCATTATGCGTTTGATTCGTTGGTTGCCTGTTCTAGTTCCCTCTCTAACTGTTGTATCCTCTGGTCTTTGAGCAGAATCTTGGACTTATTACAAGCAGCAACAATAAAAACATTCATCATCATCATCAGATGAAGTAAAAATAATGATATATTGGTTGCCTGTTTTGCCTAGCTCTCTTTACTACTGTTGTATCCGCTGGTCTTTGAACAGAATCTTGGACTTGAGTTGTTTGATATCCTCCTGTTGCCTCAGATATAAAGATGATGATATTAACTGTCTCTATAATTTATCTAGACGGTCAAAGACCGTTGTCATCAAGCGTTTGATTCGTTGGTTGCCTGTTCTAGCTCTCTCTCTAGCTGTCATATCCTCTGGTCTTTGAGTAGGATCTTGGACTTATTACAAGCAGCAACAATAAAAACATTCATCATCATCATCAGTAGAAGTAAAAATAATGATATATTGGTTGCCTGTTCTGGGCTCTCTTTACTACTGTTGTATCCGCTGGTCTTTGAGCAGAATCTTGGGCTTGAGTTGTTTGATATCCTCCTGTTGCCTCAGATATAAAGATGATGATATTAACTGTCTCTATAATTTATCTAGACGGTCAAAGACCGTTGTCATCAAGCGTTTGATTCGTTGGTTGCCTGTTCTAGCTCTCTCTCTAGCTGTCATATCCTCTGGTCTTTGAGTAGGATCTTGGACTTATTACAAGCAGCAACAATAAAAACATTCATCATCATCATCAGTAGAAGTAAAAATAATGATATATTGGTTGCCTGTTCTGGGCTCTCTTTACTACTGTTGTATCCGCTGGTCTTTGAGCAGAATCTTGGGCTTGAGTTGTTTGATATCCTCCTGTTGCCTCAGATATAAAGATGATGATATTAACTGTCTCTATAATTTATCTAGACGGTCAAAGACCGTTGTCATCAAGCGTTTGATTCATTGGTTGCCTGTTCTAGCTCCCTCTCTAGTTGTCGTATCCTTTGGTCTTTGAGTAGGATCTTCGATTTGAGTTGTTTAATATCCTCCTGTTGCCTCAGATAGGCTTTGCGTAACTGCAGCAGAGAAGAAAATAAAATAAGAAATGGTCAATACAATAATAGACTAGTTATAAATCATTTTAAAGTAATACATTCTTAATTGAATCACGAGTTAACTTAATTAAGACCATTTGATGATTTACAAGAAAAGATCACCATAGCTCTCAAGAGAAAAAAAGGTTTCATTTAAGACATGCTTCATCTTTATACATGGTGAATTACTTGAAGGGAGAACATGGTACAGTGACACCTCATAACAGGCACCTTGGGCCAGTAGAATTCCCTCGTTATTATCAGATCGTCATAACAGAGCTTGTTATATAAAAAGGTTTCACTATAAAGGATTAAAGAATGATAATGTATATGATTTGATTCTGACACTTTGTTTTGATTATTTTAATTTATTTTAAATAGTTGGTGATTTGACTGACCTGGTCCATGCCCATGTCCTTTGAGGTAAGCAGAGGCTCATCAGTCAGGTCCCTCCTCTCCATACCGTTGCTACCCAGACTAAACCTGTTGGCCATGGTGGTGGCAATGGAGGACTGGTACGGTCTGTCCTCCGACACGCTAACACTGCGTCTGTTGTTGTCTGCTAAGGATGGCGCCCTCGGTGGCTCGTTGCTGGAAACGCTGAACTGTCTTCTGGTGGAGCTGTCTGAGACATTTGGTGGGCGTCTGGAGGGAGAGCTGGTGGTTGATCCTGAAGCTGATCCCGGTGCTGAGCCACTCCCGCTGCCACTAGCGGTCTTCGACGGGCTCATGTTGATCCGGATGACCTCCCGTCCCTCCTTGTTCAGTGAGCGCTCGACCGCAAAGTCGTCCGAAGCGGTTGATGACAGTGGTGACCTGAAGGGCCTGTTGTTAGACTGGAGCTGCAACTCCGTCCGTACTTCATCCTGTGGAACAATCTCGATCTCGCCGCTGGACGATCGGCTGCCCATCTCATACTGGTCTTGGAAGGGGTGATCCCTGAGCTTCTTGCTCTCTCCCCTCGAGAATCCACCCCCTGATGGTAGGGAGGACCCCGTGTTACGGCTCTCAGCCTCTCGTGTCTTCCACTGGGCGAACAGCGACTGCCTCGCTGGGGAGGACGTCCTGGCAGGTGAGGACTCTCTCCTCTGCGCCTCTCCTGCAGAGCTCATCACAATGTCCTTCTCCGTCGGCTCCCGCTCTGACTTCTCCTTGATGGAGTTTGTCTCGGAGTCCTCCCGCCGAATGTTCACGTTCACGTTCTCCTTTTCAAAGACAGGCAGGCTCTCAGACATTGAAACACTCATGGGTTGGATCTCAGGGTCGGACTTGTTGACCCCAGTTACTATGGCTGTCGGTTTGTTGCCTATCATCGTGGTTGTCGTTGAGGACATCGATATCGACGATGACGACGATGATGAAGCTGCTACTGATGCGGTTCTCTTTGGAATGTTTTCAGAGTTCTTGATGTTTGCTTCCCTGAGGGGGACCTTGGCAGGCGTGGGGGCTGGAGGGAATGCGCTAATGGCTCTGGGGACTCCTCCAAGTGACATGAGATTTGGAGGGGCATCCATTCCAGACAGCCATTGCTCGGCTGACAGAGCTGGGATGTCACTGGCTGTGTCTGGGTACAGGTCTGACTGGAACGCATCTCCCTAAAAGGAAGGGCAATATAACATGAAAAGAGTTAAGATTTTATAATTTAGAAGTTGAAGGAGTAAATATTTGATAAGCAAACAAGTCAATGAAGAAAGTTTGGGACACAGCTGGGTATGAGTTGTGTAAATACAAATTACATCCTGATTTTCTCATACATACAAAACATATTATTGTTGCTGATTTCCCATGTTTATAACATTGACAAAATATAATTTGTCCCTTCCTAGGTACAATCATTCAAATATGGTCAGAGTTTTTTTTACTAACATCCATGGAAGGGGTTAAGACAAACTGCTTAGCAGGATTAAAGGGACTTAGTAACATTGTCCAAATCCTCAAAATAAAATTGTAATTCTAGCGGTTCCTTTATACCTTGTTGTATTCGTATTAACAATAAAACCATGGGACAGCTTTGGGTTTTTCAAATTTCCCTTTCATTACAAAGATATGTATGATTGAAGTATTTAGATAAGAAAATCTCCGGGCGAGATTTTCATCCCTGTACAAAGTGAATGCAGTGAGTTGGTGAATATCACCCAATATCACTTTGCATTTTCGCTCATTACTTGGCCATACATTGTCCATTTGACCTGAAATTTTCACACAATACCCTGAGGACATATGAGATAACAACAGTATACATTGCATCAACCATTCATCAGTTTTTGCACATCTCAACAAAGTTACTAGATCCCTTTAATATCAATTATCTCAAATTGGTCATAATTATTGGCTTTTGGGGGGCATTTTAACCCTTCATTTCTTCTTCTTCTACATACCTTCCTGGGTACAATCATTGAGATGGGTTCGCACAGGTTCTTGCTGGCGTGCAGCTTGTAGAAGCGAACGACCTCGTTGATCTTCATGTCGATGCCTCGCTTGGGCATGAAGCCCAGACCCCTCTGCGGACCCGAAGACTGGAACTGGTTCAGGTAGAAGATGTGGGGCTTCTCCGAGAGGATCTCGTAGTACAGTATACTGGAGTCACCCTGAAGAGTAGAAGAAAAAGAAAAGAAACATTAGTTCCCATTGGTGTTAAGGGACATAGCCAAGAATGGGGTAGCAAGTATAAGAGGCTGATAAGGGGATTAGTTCAGGTAGAAGATGTGGGTGGATCTTCTCTGAGAGGATCATAGTACAGGATGCTGGAGTCACCCTGGTGAGAAAAAAACAGTGGGGGAAAGGAAAATGCTTAGAGGGAAGAGTTTGTGACATTTTGTTGGGGTGTAGCCAATGGATGGTGTAGCTAATTGATGGTGTAGCCAATGGATGGTGTAGCCAATGGATGGTGTAACCAATGGATGGTGTAGCCAATGGATGGTGTAGCTAATTGATGGTGTAGCCAATGGATGGTGTAGCCAATGGATGGTGTAACCAATGGATGGTGTAGCCAATGGATGGTGTAGCCAATGGATGGAGTAGCCAATGGATGGTAGGGGGCTTGCCAGTGAAGATGTGTGGGTTCTTTGACAAGACCTTGTAGTTAAACATTCTAGAACCTCCTGATCCTCAAAAAAGGGCAAGAGGAAATGGATCAAGGGAAGAGGTTGTTACACTGTAGAGAGATATAACAAAGAATGAGGGAGCCAGTTAAAATAGGGGCTGATAAAAGAAACTGGTTTAGTTAGAAGATGATGAGTGCCTTTGCATAATTTGGAAAGTTTGGAGCTGAACATGGTTTACTTATAATCCAGACTTGTTATGATTTGTTCTCAGTGAAGATTTATCCTTTCAAGACTGTATGATTCTGGTATAACATACATTCTCCATTCACCATTTTCGGGACAAGTCCTGGATGGACTGTATGTGCTTAACAGACGACTGGCTGGATTACTCTCTAAGGAGTGGAAAATTTGCACTCTGTGTGCAGGAAGGATTGCAGTGTGTATCCGTTGAGCAGGGTAGTAATAATAGTTATACTCGCATGAATAACGCTATTATCAAATAACCGTAACAATTATTGATCATGTACAGTGTATGATGTACTCACTTTGCCGGCTACAAAGAGGATGTTTGAGTCTGGGTCGTAGTATGGAAAGAGCACCCCTGTTCCAGCAAACAGTGACACATGGGTGATTGGTGCACTCAGGTTGTCCTGGAAACAAAACAAACAAATGCAAATAGCAATTATGAAATTAAAGTTCAATTCATTTTAACGAGATACATGTTACAAGCAAAAAGAAATAATAAGACAGATTGCACAAAATTGAAAGTGGAAAGTTGTATAAGAAATGTTCAAGATTGAGAGTCAGGATACTGAAAGGCTTAAAAAAGAAACCTATATATGAACCAGATCCCACAAGTAGGTTTCTTCTCCCAGAAGATCTGACTGGTCCTACCGACATTGGGCAACCTTTTTTCTACAGCAAAGATACATTAACATTAACACCAACATATACATGTACATATGAAGCTTTAAAGCAGAAACCTACATTACCTGATTACCCTGATTACCACAAGTAAAAAGTTGTATAAGAAATGTTCAAGATTGAGAGTCAGGATACTGAAAGGCTTAAAAAAGAAACCTATATATGAACCAGATCCCACAAGTAGGTTTCTTCTCCCAGAATATCTGACTGGTCCTACCGACATTAGGCAACCTTTTTTCTACAGCAAAGATACATGTTCAACTGAGATCAGTTGCCCTGTGTCCCTAGCTATCCAAGATACAAAGCTATCCACATTTATGAATGTTTTGAATGACTTGGAAACTATACACAAAATTTACATGGCTAAAAAGCACTTTCATACTGAAATTTTAAAAGCAGAAACCTGTATTTACCTGGTCCCACTAGTAGATTCCCTCTCCCATGTTCTACTGAGATGAGTCGCCCCGTGTTCCCAGCAAAGATTCAATTAAGCTATCCACATGTATGAATGTTTTAATGACTTGGAAACTATACACAAAATTACATGCCGGCTAAAAAGCACTTTCATACTGAAAGTTTAAAAGCAGAAACCTGTATTGACCTGGTCCCACTAGTAGATTCCCTCTCCCATGTTCTACTGAGATGAGTCGCCCCGTGTTCCCAGCAAAGATTCAATTAAGCTATCCACTTGTACGAATGTTTTAATGACTTGAAAGCTACACAAAGTTACACGGCTAAAAAGCACTTACTGTACATATAAACTCCATACTGAAAGTTTTAAAGCAGAAAAGTTTAAAAGCAGAAACCTGTATTTACCTGATCCCACAAGTAGATTTCCCTTCCCGATGATCTGTCTGCTCCGACCGAGATGAGTCGCCCCGTGTCCCCAGCAAAGAGGCACTTTGAACTCTTGAAGCCCTGGTGACCTTTGCCTTGCTGTAAGATTCAAAGAATCAAACAAGAAAGATAAGTGGCAATATTGAGATGAACATTTTATGCTAATAAAAAATAGCTTCTGACCACACAAGCAATGAAAAGCTAAGGGGTTTCCAGGATGAACACCGCACCAGGGCTTTCTTTAGCTCAGTTGGTAGAGCACTGGTCTAGCAAACCTCGGGATCTCGGGTTCGAATCCTGGAGAAACCCGATTTTCTTTGCTCTTTTTCATGTATATTATATATTTCTGGTCAGTTTGCCTAAGTGTATGTTTGAAATAATAATAATTATATAGATTCCATTTATAGAGTGCTCAATACAGGGATTCTATCAAAGCTCTGTAGTGCAACTATTAACTCTTGCTCATCAGGTACAATTCTAACCTGTGCAATTACATTGTGCACCATCTCAACTCAATGGGGATCATAGTAGCCCAAGCTATTCCCTGACAATATGTGGCAGTACTGAGTCTATGTATAATGGGAAGGCAGAGCTGACAATTTAAAATGTTCAAAACTCTACCACATAAATTCAGCCCTGTCGACTGACATGGCTATTCTGTGGCTTTACGCGGCCCGCATATTACAGGGTATTTACAGCGCCACAAGATAATCATTCTCAAATTTTCTGTACGTGGCTCTTATGACTAGGCTTCATGGGTATGTGTGACAGGGACTTTAGAATAGGGAATTACCTATGTGACCTCTCCAGTGGCCACTATAGGCAGGTTGCCTGCTATAGACAGGTGGCCGCTAGAAAGACAGGTTTGATTGCAGCTGGGATGCCAGTGGCGATTGCCTTCAGGGCCTGAAAAATATTTTTCAGCAAATAGTGTGCATGAAGCGCACATCTCGAGCGCAAAGTCCATTGCAGAATCGGTCCAGCTTAGATGCTCTCTGCTGCATCCTCAGCCCTATTTTTCATCATTTTTTTTGCAAATTTTTTGCAAAATTACTAGGTATGATTTGGTCGGATTTACGTTTAAACGTTGTCTCTGTACGTTTAAAAATGTGAAAATGTTTCTTTTTAAAATAATTTGAAGAAGAAAAAAAAGTTGTAGTTGCATTAGACAGAATAGTGACTTACCTGTGTGACTTCCCCGGTCCTAGGGTCAATGATTCTGATGTGCTTGTCTTTACAGGTTGTGGCGAGTCTGCTTCCATCCCAGTTGAACGACATGCTGAAAAGGATATCCGGATGACAGTCTATCCTCACTGCTATCTCAGCTGTGTTCACATTCCAAACCAGAACCTGTGGATGAACAAAAAAATGAAAGAAAGACGATTAGAAACTTTGTGTGAACTGTATACATGATCTGCCTTTAATACTGAACAAGATTATCAGAATTACACACTTTTTCTTTACTGCTATCTTGGCTGTGTTCGCATTCCAAACCAGAACCCGTTGATGAACATTTAAGAGAGAGTACAATTATTTTAAGAAAGAAGTTTAGACGCTTTGTGTGAACACGATCTTCCTTCCCGTACAAGATATCAGAATTACACACTTTTTCTTTACTGCTATCTTGGCTGTGTTCGCATTTCAAATCAGGACCTGTGGATGAAAATTAAAAGGGCGATTGATATTCAAGAAAGATGATGAGAGACTTTGTGTGAACATGATCTCTCATTCTTTCCAGCAAAATGAAATGCTGAGCAGAATCTGGAAGGACAGTTGATCTTGACTGCTACTTCGGCCATGTTGGCGTGTTCACACTCCAGATCAGGAGCTACAAAGAAGAGCTACTTATCACTGATCATGATTTGTTCGTATCCCAGATGAGCGGCTGTTGAGAAAAGTATATAAAGTTGCTAAAGACTTTGGGATGATAATCTTTCATTCACCTGTACTGCTGGCAAGCCTGACAGTATTATTTTAACCTGATCCCTGCTAGATTTTTTTCATATTTATTGCTTAAAAGTTGTAATGCCATATTTACATTAAAAAATACTACTTGGCAGCTCTGCTGTGTGCTAAGTAGCCAACATTATATTTATTAACAAATCGACACATTTTGCTACATATGTCATCCGTCTATCTTGAATGATGAATAAGTATGAGACTATGACTAATCATACCCTTTTTATAGGCTGTCCATTTTCCTTGTTACTTGACAGAAAACAACTGTGAACTGTCCATCCATGATCCTGGATGTTTTGTTTAAAAGCTGTTCAAAAACTGAAGACCTTTCGTGGCACATGGGGGGGGGGGGGGGGGGGTCATTGTCCCCTTACTGCTTCTACAACATGAATGTTCTATATCAAAACATGAAGGCAAATATCTGCATTATTGCATTCTCATGAAAAGAAAAATGTGTGCTTTTGTAACTTTAATCGAGAGATCATCAGATATCACAAAGGCCATATTTCAGGAGATGGGTGAGTGACAATCTGTTTATGTCTAGTGAACAGACATAATGAAATACTGTAAACATTGTTATTTTTCGTGTGGTTGATATTTCGCGCTAAGCGACACAAAAACACATTCGCGGCCGAGCAAGTGTTCACTTTGCAAAAACACAACTCGATTGTAATACCAGCATCAAAATGATATTTATAAGTAAATACAAATTGATAAAATCACAGTTATATTGTTCTTTCAATAGTTTAAAGTGATACCTGTAAAGTGTCAGATATTGCACAAAATGACATTTGAGACTTCAATCCTATATCAATATCATTGTAAAATACAATTGAAAGATTTGTGAAAGTTTGAAAGAAAACGAACACTGTTTACCTAGTGAAAAAAATGAATATTGAGTTCATATTTTA